>AMYF01000089.1:0-45854 GCA_000315175.1 Herpotrichiellaceae sp. UM238
AGCGTCGCGCCATACAAAAACTCTAAATCGCTACTTTTGGGACGCGCCTCCGTAGGTGCTTCTGAGACACTGCTACGATAATCTGCGCCTTCCTGGAGTAGATCAATAATGGCCCCCAAAAAGGCATCGTGCTGGAAGCGGATGAAAAATAACCACTGAGCACGAGTTGAATCCCTGAAGCCTCTTGCACATGTGGGAAAAGTTCCACCATATTTGTGGACGCGCCGGAGACGCTAATGTCGCTGGCGCTGTCCCGTCGTTCAAAGCTCAAACAAGCGATACCAAATGTCGACAGGTCCAGCCCCTCTTGTCTCGCCGTTGATTTCAACAGGTCTTCTAGTGCTGTTCCTTTTGCTGGACAGCGCTGCCTATCAAAATGGCAGTTATCTACGACATGCAGGTCAATTTGGTCAAGATCGGGGCCATTATGACTGCTCCCACCAATGGTATTCCCCCATGAGCACCTTTCCTCATGCAGAAGCTTTTGGTTGGGCTCGTTCCCCGTTTCTGACCGGGATGGTCAGTGACAGCCCGGCGACTACAGGAATGGTGCTCTTTTCCGTTTCATCCTCTGCCTGTGCAGTGTCTTGATTATTCAAACATGGAGACGGTCTTCCCTCTCACATCTGCGGGTGTTACAACCCTTGAGGACTCTATAACATTGACGTTCTGCTAACGACGATTTGCAACACTCGACCTTCGAACCGGCACCTTCTAGCAAAGAGCCGCTTTAAATCACTTCATCGATTGTATCGGCCAAATTGATGGTCCGTTCATCGTCTATCACAGCCTGAAGTGAACATCAACATATCGGCTGTTAAAGAAATCAACGACAAAAAATCACCATGCTTATCTATGCAGCGTCATTGCTTTATCTCATCGCATCTTGCCTCCGCTTGTCTCTGGCTCAAGACACCAATAGCACTCTCATCATTTCCGAAGATGGCAACTGTGGCGGCACAACAGGTCAAACATGCCTTGGCTCCTCTTTCGGCAATTGCTGCTCGGGCAAAGGCTACTGTGGCTCGACAACAGACTATTGTAATGCTGAATGTCAATCTACCTTTGGCCAATGTGTGGCCAATGCATCCTCAATTAGCAGCGATGGCCGCTGCGGCACCACAGACCCATCGAACCAGATCTGCTTAGGCAGTTCATACGGTAATTGCTGCAGCGAGACCGGTTGGTGTGGGAGCACAGACGACTACTGTGGGACTGGATGCCAAGGCGACTTCGGAGAATGTGACAAAATGAACACAGTGGTTGTGCCCGTCAGTTCACAGGCAACAAGCATGTCAACAGCATCGATAACATCAACGTCAAGCCTTCTTCCGAGCTCGGCTTCAAGCACCTTTTCCAGTCCATATGCTACGGCTACTGCCGCCCCAGCTTCGGAGAGACCGACTGCATCAAGGATGTCAACTGGTGCCAAAGCAGGTGTTGGTGTGGGTGTCGCGGCAGCAGGCGTCGGCATTATTGGGGCCGTAATCTTGCTGCTGCGTCGACGTCGAGCCCGCAAGCAGACATCTGAATCTGATGAGAAGGTCGAAGCTGAAGCCAGCCACCCCACACACCTGACGTCGGCAGCAACATCGTCGCAAAGTGACTTTGACAAGGATGCCTACGTCAATAATGGCAATCTTCCACCAACGCCTGTGCCAGCTGAGCTGAGTAATCAACGCCGCAGTCGCGCTGAGCTAGAAGATGGCGAGCACGGTCCTATGGTGGAATCGATCTCGAAAGAAGGCCAATCAGAGGTGAATGAGCTTCCCACTGGCAGGCTGTAGAAACAGCTTAGGCTCTTACGTATCGACCGTTTGAATGGTACCACACAGTACATTGAATTGCGCTGCCTGGCGTGGCTGGAGTCCATTTTAGGTGCTTCAGAAGAGGCCCATATATCCACAACCTTAAATGAGGACACTCTGTGAATAAGAGCACTGCTTCAAATACTGCCACACACAAGATTCTATCCGATAATTGCGCGAAGTTTTGACAAGGACGGCACTTCATCAAAGCATGTTTGGGCTAAGCCCGGACTTATGGTCCTAGTTGTTCTGATAGGATGGTCAGCAAACGTGCTTTCGGTTGCGTAGCTAGCTGGTTGGCATATTAAACAAGTTGTAGGCAAGAAGCGAGGTCGCGTTCTGCTGTAGACGTAGGCCTCACTGAGCGGACAGTCCAGGGAAAAATTTGCTTGCAACTCTTCCTTTCGAAAGAGCAGCGGCCGATCCGTGCATCATATCATCGGAATTACCGCGAGCCTCTCCAACACTTATTTAGCTCAATCTCCACCCTTCTCCCGCCTCACCAAGCAAGAAGCTTCCACTCCCCTTATTTCGGGCCGTTCAGAGCCACGATTACGGGCAACGAGCGGTGGTCTGGGTTTGCGCTAAGGAAAGGAAATCCTGGTATATAACACACTTCAGCTATAAGTTGTCTCCGCCTGAATCTCACAAGAGATTTGTACTTTCTATTTTGCCGTCTGCTGAACGAGGCACGTCTACCACTTCCATGTGATCTAAACACGGCCGCTCACGTAATGATCAGCTGTTTGGCCGTGAGGAGGTTGTATTTACTCAATCGATGAATCCAGGGGTGATGAGTCGGGCTTCCCAGCGTTCGCACGATGGTACTGCTAAGTTATTTTCCTTGCTGGGCTGCGGGTCAGCTGCTCTGATCTGTCCAAAGGGTTCCGGCAAGACACTTTTCATGTGAGGAAATCTGGAATTCAAAGAATTATGCTGGGAAGGAAGACATATTACCTTGTGCCTTGGTCTGCAGCTACAACATTCTAGGTGGATCTCTTCCGGTCGTGGCCTCCTTGGGTAGCTCCGGAAACTGCATCAGATTTGGGGTGACCTTCCGCTTTTTCGTGGCATAAGTTTTGACGCAAGAGGAACGCTTGCCCATGATGCTGCTCTTCACTCCCACCACCTCCGAACGAGCTATGTATTTATCGGAGTTTTGCATTGGTTCTTGCCCGCCTGCACTTGAATCTCTGGAGAAAATATTGGTGATCTGCACTTTGCTGCCCATATCGTCCAATACGTCAGTCCAGGCTTCCAGTGTTTTTCGGCGATCGACTGTCATCTTATGGTCTGCCCCTAGGGGTTCTTCTGATTGCGTGAGGCAATCGCGCAGTAGTTGAAGCGCCTCTTTTCGTTGTTCAAGTTTCCATTTTGTGTTTGCTAGATCTGTCTTGAATAACAAGATGCTCGGGTTGATTTGTCCGTGCAGACTCAGACCCTTCTCAATCAGAGATTGCTGTATAGTTTCTGCATCCTTGTACCGTCCCTGTGCGAAGTATGTCTTGGCCAAAGAGCTCTTTGCCATGATCAGGTCAAAGTCATCATCTCCCTTTATTCGCTCTTCGATCGTAATCTCTTTCAGAAAGAGTGCTTCGGCGGCATAAAGCTGGCCTTCATTGCGGTACAAGATTGCAAGATCAAACATGCATTGCAGTGTGTCGCGGTGCTCCTCTCCCAGAGCATTGTTGTTGGCTTGCAGTAAAGCTTCCAACAGCAGAATAGCCTCTTCAGTCCGACCTTGACGGGACAAAATTGATGCCAAATCACTATTGTACTTGGAACTTCGGAAGTCGCATTGACCAAACTTTTGTGTCGCAACAGACGTCATAGTTTGTAATAGGTTTTCGGCCTTTTGAAGATCCCATTGTCCTCTGTAGATCCACGCCATGCTACGCATAGCGTCAAGTGTGAACTCGTCTGTTGGTCCAAGGATACTCTGACTAGTGTCAACTACTTCAAGACTGAGGGCTCCGGCTTCAGAGAGACGCCCTTGCCGACGATAGAGATTCGTCAGCAGGCTCTTAGCTCTTAGCACATGAAGATCGTCTTTTTCCAAGCGATTGTTGAGACGTTTGAGTGCTGGCTCCAGCAGATCCTGAGCCTCCCTTAACTTGCCATGGCAATGAAGTGCCCAACCCAGCTGCAAAGAGCACTCTACGGTGTTATTAGCCTCCACACCTTCATGTTGTTCTCGCCAGTGTAGTGCATGGCGCAAAAGCTCGATTGCCTTTGCTAACCGGGTGGTGTGATCAAAATAGGCAGCCAGTTTATCGATGAGCTTGATACAGATAGGCTCACTTTGAACTTCACGCGTGGTGCAGATCTGCTCTGCGTGTGGCAAATAGTGTGCCAACTCAGTCTTATGCTTTCCCCAAAGGACAAATCTTATACATGTGCTCTGCGGTAAGTCGGAGCCAGTGTTTGAATGTACCTTGCTTGCGCAACCAATTTCGAGTAGGCAGATGTACTAGGCGATCCATGTCATAGAACACATCAGTACCCTCCATATAGGCTGCGGCTGTATCAGAGCATAACCTGTGAGCATGCCAAAGGCTTTATTTAGGTCCTGTAGCGATGCTCTGATCGGTAATGCTGATCTTGGAATACTCTGAGAATGCAGACAAGCCATATGTGAAAGGATGTTTGCTGCCAATGCATTTCGACTTCGTATTTGGTCAAATGAAATTAGCCATGTGACTGTCACAGCATTGGAGCTTTCAGAGTAACGGCTGTTGTCTTCGAAATCCTTGCTCAGAAGCTCAATTATGTCCTCTTCAGTCGAATCCCAGAGCTAAAGGTAATCTTTGATCGTGTACAAGTCATTCTCGTTAATGTAAGCAGCAGCTTGGACCAGAGCAAGTGGAAGACAACTGATCCGATTGAGCAGGATCGCAGTTGTATCTGCATCGTCAAGCAGCTGAGGTCGTACCAAAAGCTGTTTGAGCATTGTACAGGCTGCGTTTTCTGCAAGGTCGTTGAGCCTAATCACGTTCTGTGCTGCAAGCTTGACTGCGATCTTATGACTTCTTGTAGGAACAAGTACAGACCCATGTTGCGAGCGTGGGATATAGTCCAACAAGGAAACGGCCCTGCTCGCTCCTGAGGGACGGCCAGACCATAATTCTTCATCATCTGCATTATCGAGAATGATCAGCCACTCGCCAGTGACAGCTTCGCTTAGGGTTTTCAGGGCGGACTTGATATTGACTTTCGGATCATCTGCACCGGGCATCTTTAAGCCCTTGGCTATACCACGACGATCCCGTTCGAATGATGCGAGATCTGAACATTGAACCCAGAACACTGAACGATGCTGCTGCTGATGCCGGACGATACTGGCGAACTCGATAGCGAGTCTGCTCTTGCCTACACCGCCCAAGCTTGCAATGGCCACTCGATTACTTAATCCGCTAACCGATACACGCTTGGTTAACGTCAAAATCTCTTCACCCCGTCCTATCAATCTTTCTGTCCGTTCAAAAGGAACCAACAAGATATGGCGTTTTTGCTTTCAAATTGCGTCTGCGTGTCTGTTGCGCTTTCTGATTGACCGTTATTGACTCTATGCTCTCCAGCAACCTCTTCAGGACTTGATGGTGCTACAGGCACGTTTGGAAGCGCAAAGTTGGCTTGCGTTATTTGAAAAGTATTGATCTGATGATGTTGATTACTATCGCCTAAAACAGCTGTTGATAGCGTTCACCAATCCTCATGCGTTCAAGGAGCTCGATCTAACAATAGAAGCCAGCCACATTCACGCATACTCATCTGGCCGTTTTTAAGGACGTTTCTATTGTTGACACTGCGACCGTAACAGTGAAGAGCGGCTAAAGATAGCTTTAGCCTTTCGTTACCAATCAGGCGCAGCGAGTATCCAGCACAGAGATTAAGCAAATCAACATCAAGCTTAGATCTCACTGTCTGGCAAGGCTGGGCAAAAATGTGAGGTATGGTCTGTCTTCGCATACAGGGAGATATATGTATCTAGCTGTCCGAATCCTAAACTATTTTACTATCATATCCAGTGCGCCTCTCTTCATAGCCGGAAAGCGAGAAAGAAAACGTTGCGATGAGGCTGAGCGAGCTACCTACCCTGCCGTGGCCCTTGCGCTGAATCGACGATAATAGCACGGTGGCTACTACAACAGCTCTTCCACCCCCGCCGTGAGAGCCATATACAAGTCAACTGAGTCCTTTTAGATGATGAGAATGAAGTGTGCATGTCACACAGGTGTACTGAATGATGTACGATGTTTTAAGTTATCACCACCAGCAATGGCCTTACACGACCGCTGAGACGGTAAGCGCTTTCTCCGAATCTTGTCGATATTCTGCAAATATGAGATGGAAAAATTCGAAGACATGACTAAGTTGCGAAGGCCGAAATTTTGAACCGCGCACGAGAACGCGGTGGTGCCCTTCAGAAAGGATGGCGATTACAGAATCTTGAAGTGCAAGGAGGAAAGGCTTGGATGGAAGACATTTATCGTTCCGGCGATGCTCAACTTCTTGAAGCAGTTTACACGAGGATGAATGCGGGACGATTTTTGACAGGACATTTTATGTCAAACACGGTGGCTAACAAGAAATTTTATAGGTCAACTTTCCAAAGACCAGAAAGACGTGCTGCAAGGGCACGCAGTGTAAGAGCATACCCAGCCTAAAGTTACGCAGTACAAGGCCGGAAAGGTACAAGTACGCATCAAAGATCTGAGTGCCAAGAAGATAAAGATCTGACAATATGGTCAGCATCTCTTTTCGCAAAGGAAAAGCTCTGGTACGACCGAAAGCAGTCCGGCGATGGTGTTCAGACCAAGCCTGTCTTCTGTAAGATGACAAAGGACAACAAAGAAGGTTGTGCTGAGATTGGAATGTGTCGCATGCAAGACCAAGTCGCAACTACCGCTGAAATAATGCAATCACTTCGAGTTGGGCGGTGACCAAAAGACAACGGGTGCTGCTGTTGTGTTCTAGGTGGATCGTCTTTTGGTGTTCTTGCGACATCAACCTTCCGCAGAACTTTCAAGACGAGGACGATGAAGAAAACACGTGACTCGCATATGTCAGGCGAGCACTATTGACGAATGTGCCCTGAGGACAAAATGACGGGCGTCAGAATTTCGAAGACCATCAGGCAGAATGTTTCCTGCCGGTAGAGGTACACGCACAGCGTACACATAACACTCCAAACACTCCAGAAATATTTTCCCCTCATGTTGCCTCATAGCGAACAACCCTTGCTTTGTGGCGCGGGTATCCTGTGTCCGCATTGAACCTCAAAGACAGTCCGTGCATGCTGCTCGTCTTGGTGAGTGTCCGGCAGGATATCGTGAGCAGAAACAAGTGCAGCTCATGGGTACCATGGCCGGAGAGAGATCTGGTTATCTGGTAATATAGGTAAGCACGCGAATATTGGGGTTATAGTATCTCGCCTACCAAGGTCCTAAAGCTATCTCGGCGAAGGAGCATCAAAATCGCCAATTTCACCTCCATCAAAATCCGAACCTTCATCACTTGCATGATAAGACTGCCGGACTTGCCTGTGCTGTGGCGGCGGCAGTCGTCGGTAACCTTCCGGTGGTTCATCCCTACTTTCTGCCCTCCGAGGCTGCCGCCGCTGCTGCTGACGAGCCATATCTCGTTCATGAGCTCTCAGTTCCCTCTCTTCAAAGGCTGCCTCTCGTGCACGCAGCGAAGCCTCGCGCTCCTCCATTGACACCCAGCGTTCGCGCATGGAGCGCTCTCTTTCCCGAAGAGATTGCGCTCGTTCATCATGGCCGTCTTCCGCATCAGGTCTTCCTTTGTCCTTCGAAACTTCAGCCCGTGGCTTGTAAGGCTTGTCCGGAATATGGAAGTCGTTCCCCTCCATGACCGCATTCAAGATCTGCTGGACTTCCTCATCGCTAGCGCCATCACCTTCTGAGTCTGACAATGTATGAGAATCAGAGAAGAGAAGCTTCTCAGGCTTCGTGGCAAGTGAGAGCTTTTCTAGAGTCCGGGTCTCCTTGTTGACTGCACTTCGAAACGCTGCTTCTTCTTCGACGTCGTCTAGGGTCTTTTGGCTCGTGTCCAAAAGCACTCCATACTTCTCCTCCATATACCTTCGAGGATCTCCATCATTGAATTGCTTGAGATTTGAGGAAGCACGTCGGACACTTGATCGTATGTCTCTTCGAGCTTCTGCTTTCGCCTCTTCTTGAGCTTCGTTCTTGGGTTTTCTCCTGACTCTAATATGAGGCATCTCATGATTCTCTGGATCAGGTTCCCTTTCAACCCATCTCCGACCGTGCGGACTCACATGTGGTCTGTCATGAAACCGGATCTCAGAACTCGTAGACGAGCCTCCACGGGATCTGCCTTCAAAGGGGATTTCAGAACGTTCATGAGACTCCTCACGCGGCCTGCTTTTGACGTGGAAATCGGGCTTCGGCGGTGCATTGTTATCGACTTCCCTGTGAATCTCGATTTCAGGCCCAGTCTCATCCTTCCTCTCCGCTGGCCGTGGAGCTTGTCTCTCCCTATGCCTCTCATGCCTCCTCTGAGCTTTCCTCAAATTCTCCCTCTCGATTTCTTCAAGCGCTGTTAAGTGGACTCGTACTTGCTCCTCCTCTGTCGGGAAGGTTCGGCGGGTCCGCACCTCATGATAATGGTGCTGACCACTCCCTCTTGACGCTCCGGTGGTGGGTGCAGAGATCATACGAAAGAGCGGTATTCGGCGAGATGACCGTCGCTGAGCGGTATACGCGTCAGGTGCGCGGTACTCGGTTTGATAGCCAACACCATCCTGTTCTACGTGATGGGACTCTGGAATGTGAATGCGAATGGTGCTTGGTCGTCGCTGTTCTCTTCTTCGGGGTGAGGCAGAGTCCCCGTCTACAAGGCTCGAGGTCGACGGGGAAGCCCCGTGCCCATTTTCAAATTGTCGCTCGACGCTGCGACGTCGAAACATCTCTGGGTTCGATCTGTGGACCACCAAGGCCAAATTTATTTACAACTCAAACTCGGATGATAGTTCATTGGCATACGCCATTTCGTGACAAGAGTGGACTGGAAACAGTAATTGTTCATTGGGTCTGCTAAGTATGAGAAGTAACCGGTGAGCTTCAGACAGTCAGAAGCGAACAGAGTGACTATGCAAATAATCCTGCAGAGCACCGAAAGGAAGTGGACGTCCCTGGAAGCTGATGCAAGCGTAATCTGCGATAGTCCTATCGTCTTCGTTTGCTCAGAGCGTCCGGGCTGTTCTCAGCACGTACAATCCCGACATGAATTTTTCAGCGTCGATGCGGGTCTAATGAAGGGATCGGTGGCGTGCTGCGTTGATACGAGACCTCGCGTGAGGGGTTGAAGCACTGTTCTGCTCTAGCGAGCGAAAGCAAAAGTCCCGAGGATGCGTGAAATCGGACAAGGAATGTGTAATTGTCTAAACTAGAAATGAGCGTTCAGTGAGGCCGCTTTAAGTATAGAATAATACACGCTAGGCGTAATACTACAGATGACAGGGTTCATTGCAACAAACCCAGATGTCGGCACCCTTGCCATGACAGACTCTGGCAGGCCGTATTGCGGTATGATTGGCGCTGAACCGAAACCATTTATCGTTTTCGACTATGCTCTCTAGAGTGCATTCCTCAAATTTGGGTCCGTTCAGAGCAGGCAGCCAATCGATGCGTCTCTGCTTCGCCGTGCCGTACGAATGCTCTGCCAACTCGTTTGTAGGTGAAGTGTGGCTTACGTATTTAGGCCTTCCCGCAGGACTTCATCCTGATCAAGCGCAACTACGGTCAAGAACAAGCGCACGATTGGTGGACATTCATGGTCAGCCCAATGCACCTTCATGTAAGTTTGTATCGTACATAATGTTGCATACGCTACAACCGCGAATCAATACTAGCACTTACAAAAGCGACCGCGTCTGCATGATAAAATCTTATTGCTGAAGTTGTGCCATCACATGCTTGTCCGGCTTTTATCCTACGATAGCTGAACAGAAAGAAGTTCTAGCCCGAAAGTGGCATCGGTCCACGATTGAACTTGTCAGCAGACGTGACACCGGTGAGCGATGACTGATCAAGATACATAATGTCTTCCTCCACGATAGTCTAGCTAGGCATTATTAAACTCTCCACAGCTTCATCGCTGTAGGACGGTCATGATGGTCGATCCTATATCCATTGTGACAGCCATCCAACTAGCCGGGGAAATCATCGTCAAAATCGTCAACTTTTGCAAAAAAATATTGGACGCACCAGAAGAATTCAGAATCCTTGCCAACGAGGCCAAAACGCTGAAGATCTGTGTAAAAGTCCTCAAGTACAAGGAATGCAAGATCCTCATCCGCTGGCTCTATGATAATCGTAGAGCACAATACGATGATCTCCTAGTAATCGTGAAAACGTGCAATCGTACGATGACAGAGATGATCGATTACGTTAACGAGTGCAAGCTCCTCGCGACACAGAAAGCCAGGGAGACCGACAATTCTCAAAGCTTTCGTCGCAGAACTTGGAATATGATCAAACACGGCGCAATTCTGTGGTTCTTACGAATCAAACATGCCGCGACCGACACGCAGCCCATGAGAGACAAAGTCGCGATCCCAACGAGGGCGCTGAACATCTATTTGACCACTTTGACGTTCGTGTCGATACAGAACAATCTACCCTTAGCCAATGGGCCAATTGTGTATGCTTCTTCGTCCACTGGCGGCCCTCAGATACCTGATGGGTGGGATGTTGTTGGGAGGAAGACTGCGTTCAGAGACGTTGAATTTCCTTCATGGGCTCTTGATCGTATTGGCGTCGAAGACAAGATCCTGCTCGCTGCCGAAAGAATAATTAATGGCGATTCATGCTGCAAGTTGTGTGAGGCTGGTTGTCTGTGCTCTGCTGGTAGGCGCAGGGGGAGACCTCGTGGGAGGAGCTTGCCAGTATCTAATCCATTGCGTGGCAGGACATTCCTCGGCGTGGTCCGCAATCCTGACGGGACGAAGGAGGTTGTGCGCAACAGAGTACCGTCGAGATCAAGATCGCGTTCGCGACCTCGCTTGCTAGCTGACTTCCCTTTCTACCCGACACATAATTAACTCTAAATGCCAGATACCCAGCATCAGAGGGCGTATCCGAATCTCCCCGACGTACATAGTTTTGTGGTGAGCAGAACCGACTCACCTAATTGCGGCGCCTGAAGGGGATGTCGCTGAAAATCACTTAGCCTTTCTGCATGCGCTCCAAACCATCGCATTGATATGCCGTCGTCAAACTCTGGTGAATCATTTCACAGCAGAGACATGACCATAGATCCAGACCGTCAAATCTTTCACCCCCATTCCACACCGCCTAATCCCTCCTTACTCATACTCGCCCCAATCGCGTACGCAACGGACGCCACCCTCATTCTTCCTCTTGCTATTCCCCTGTCCCTGCTCCATCCCTTCAGTTCTCCCCCACCGGCCACACCCAAACACCTTCCCCGTGCTTCTCAAACAAAAAATCCAGAAACAGGCACGTCGGTCAGTATTCTGTGCTCTATTTGTTCTTTCTGGGCCGTGATGGCGCAACCCTGATGCTGCTCGACGATTACGTCTCAAACGCTAGGATGAGCAAGCTGCGCTGTCTGCAGTTTGCACATGCTGCGAGGATGGAGCCTGGAATTACTGCACAGTAATCTGACATCGACCTCATTGTCAGCCGTTTTGGAATTGGACACATGCCACCAGCTGAAAGCGGGTTCAGCGAGTCTTGCAGAAAAGCAGCAGCAGTAGGCTAGAATACTACGATCAACGTCAGATGGCTTTCTGCCGTCTGTCCTGCGTATAGTCTTCAGCTGCCTTTTCCACAGTGCATAACTGTTGACTTTATGAAAATTTGGACCCATCGGCTTTGACAACGGGCACGCTTGATGACATGATAGTCGATTCTGCCCAGCGCTCTCGGGAAGGTGGAGATTCACCGTTAAGTTCCTGGTAAAATAAGTCAGTTTAAGGCTTGACATATCTGTCTCCTAGGAGAAGGAGTATCTTTCGACAGACTACCGTATCTTGGTTGATATTCGGTCTTCCTCTTTGACGGTTTGTGCATTATCTTGGCCGCCAGTGAGGTTTGCTCGGTGTGTGGCGAGGTGGCTGCCAGATTCTGTCGTTGCTGACTCGCAACTTGGCGCAAATCCGGTCATGTGGCCAGCATGTTCCAATGTAGCACCAGCGGGCTCAGCAGCAGGAGTTTGTTGTCCAGGAGCGTTGCTCTCGTTCGGGTTGTTCTCCCCTTGAGACTCTCCAGGCGTCATCGCGTGATATTTCCGGATCTGAAGACCAAGATGGACGGGGTCGATATTCCAGTGACCAGCGAGAAGGAGGATACTGAAGATCTGGTGCCATGGTCAGTTCACTTTGTTCTATCCCTGGCGGTCAATGATCACTTACAGTTAGCGCAGAAGTCGAAAAACACACCGCGCCAGCTTTCTTTTCCAAACCCCATGGCGACGCAGAAAGGAAGATCTCAGCCCTAGTCCCGAGCACGACATGTCCAGATTACAACCAGAAGAACTGGGAAATTGCAGAGATGAAAGATGACGAATCGGAGCAACGGGAATGCTCTCTATGTCGACTCGCTCAGAAACGCCTTCAAGGAGGCAACGTAGCTGCTATACCCTCCACATGAACGAAGATGTGTTTCTGTTTACAAAACCAAGCAGGGTATCGCAATCCGGCCTAAAGCGCACAATCGTGCTTACAAGGCAGTCTTATCCCTCCAACCAATGGCACTTTGTCTGAGAAAGTGGCGGCCATCAGAACTTGTTCCAAGTCATTCGTGGGTCGCAAACCCCAATCAAGGAACAACCTAAGTGGTTATGTGCCTAAAACAAGATGCAGTTTGATGACGACCACCAGCTCCAGGGGCGCTGAGAATCTTTCGATTGGTCAAAGAAGGCGCAGAAGAGGCGAGCACAGCTGGCGAGTGGCGTAACGCACCTTCAAAGGGAGATGGTATGAACACTATATACCGGGAGAACCCTAACGACACTGGCGTCATTTAACGACTTCTGCGACACCGGTATCTCGAGGGAGCTTACTTTTACAGCTATGCAACGGATCCGTCCTCCTAGCGGGACCAAATCTTCGACAATTTTTGGCAGCGTGTTGCGGCAAACAGTGTGAAGATTGGTCAATCGTCCCTATCGCGCCGAAGTCAGCAGGTCGCTCGGAGGGAAGCATGATAGCGAAGATAGGTATTCTACAACTGGACCTCTTCGTGCTCAACAAGCGCTCGAATAACCAGGCGGACGCATAACAACGATAAGACGGGGTACTGCAGGGTTGCATTCAGAACTGCGCGATATCAAGTCATTGATTCGACTACCGTGCCAGTCCTCTCTATAAAGCAAAGAATCCGGTCGCCTCTATCAACCACTATCTCCGATTCTCCCGCCACCTGCCAGCATCGGCTTTGCCGGGTCCCAAGGGCCAATGACAACGTTCTTATATCTCTGCAAACTAATCAACCACCACGCACAGCCCCCCATAACGACCACTGTCCCCGTCCCACCAACCACAATTCCCACGAGACTCCGCGCAATAACATGCAGACACCACCCCACGCAAAACCCGCAATCTCCATACGTATGTGTATAGCTCTGGCTCAATATCAATCCCAGCCCGGCGCTGGCCATGAGCACGAGGCTGATGGTGAGAGCAGTGTGAAGCGGGAACGAGCGAGAGCGCAAGTGCCGCCGGAAGAGCGGGAAGAGGCCGAAGAGTTGGATGGAGAATAGGGTGAGAGAGAAGACAGAAGTTGTGGTTGGGAGCCGAGAGGCGAGCACTGTAGATGCCATTACGGCGGCATTGGTTGACAGGGAGGAGGGGTAGGTGTTTTGGGGTGGTAATGTGCTTGTGGCTGATGTGGTTGCTGCTGCTGGCTCGAGTGGGGGAATCGAAGTCGCGGAGTTGATCGTGGCGAGAGGCGGGCGGGTTGAGGAAGCATTTGTCGAGAAGGATGCTTGGGAGGGTTTGCTCCTTAGCATGCTACTTGTGCAGGATCGGGTCGGGTGCATTGCGTCGATGACTGGTGTGGAGGGTCGCTTTGAAAGTGGTGAGGGTACGTATTGACTGCCATAGTCGAAGAAGAAGATGTTGGTTATCAGGAGCCAGGTTGCGAGAGCCCAGATGCTGTCGCTTGAGGTTGACTTTGTGAGGGACTTGAGGATTGGACTGAGGCCAAGAAGGGCGAAGTAGATGAGGAGGGCAGATTTGAAGGTCTTAAGACGTGCTTGGTTCCGAGGTGATACTGATGGTGGGAGTGTGGTCGGTGATTGTGGAATGTAGTTGTAGGATGCAGCGCTGGCTTGAGATTTAGTCGGAACTGTGTAGCTCAAGGTGCCTCCGTTCGCGTGTGTGTAGGCGTCTACCGGGTCCGGAAGTGTAGAATGGTCCGCCAAAGGATCGATTGGTGAGATCGACTGGAGCGATGATTTCGAGAGTGACGGTCCGTGGTGACTTTGGCCGTGGTGCTCTGCATTCTTCGCGGCCAAATTTGACGTTGATAAGCTCAATCCCAGCCCTTTCTTGATCGTGCCATTTGCTGACCCGTTTGCGTAACCATTTATGGTGACTGGCCGCTGAGAACAGCTCGAGGAGCTCGTGCTCGATTTGTCATCGGGCTGTGCCAGCGGTGACTTCCAGACATGTCCGTTCATGCCATGGCTCACGTTCCGCTCGTGAACGGACTGTGGATCAGCTGCTGACTCCTCCTCGCACTTCCAATGATCCCACATCACCCACCCAACAACCGTAGCAATAGTCCCACAAACCACAACAGCAACGGGGCTCAGGCGGTCCTGGTAGATGCCCGCATATGCAGACACAAACACAACCATCGAACATACATGCTGCACGATAACCATCGAATCCGCGACTAAGGGCCAGAAGTCATAAGGTCTCAATTTTGGATTGCGCTGTAAATGTTCCAAGAATGTAGCAGGATCTGTATAGTTGTCCGGGTATCCTCTTTGCTTTACCCACAGGAGTTTCTTCCATACATGCGGCTTCTGTTTTCTTCGTATTGCTCGTGCGGCCCGTCGCTCTTGTTCTAGGCGCGCTGCTACTGGGGGAATCGCAGGCGGTTGGCGGAGAGAAGCTACGGCTGGACGTAGTGCTGCTGCTGCCGCCCGTGCAGCGGCAGACGATGACGAAACAACGCTGCCATCAAGTGACGAAATGGGTCTCAGCCGAGGCGGAGTGAGCGCATCTTCAGGTGCAAGTCTAGATGGGTCAGGCGACTTCTGCTGGACTCTGGATCTTGTGCGATTGGGATGGGTCTCTACAGGGACCGGCGGAGGGATTGGCGAGGGGGTTGCAACCGGCGTATTCGTTGACGACGAGGAGGGTTCTGTCGGCGAAGATGGTGGCGCCATGTTGCGCCAATCAATGCTATCTCAAAATCATTGCGCCCTCGACAGGAGAAATTACCCGTGAGTTTAAGTAGTGACCAACTGATTGAAATTCTGAGTAACGTGTGAATTTATATTCGTTGCCAAAATCTTTTTGCTCTGTGAACGTTGCGGAGCGCCGCACAGTTGGTCGCTATGTTTGACAGTGACCTCGGTCCGACACTAAGCCCAGAACAAGGCGGCTAAGCTTCTTCATGTGACCCGCAAGAGTAGCTTCTACATCTCAGTTGTCTAGTGACTCGAGATACAATTTCGACTCCTTTGACTGTCCTATTGGCAGGCGGAGAGCATCATGGAGAATTCTACGGGTTCGCTGGCACGGCACCAGCAGCTTTATATGATTCTGTAAGATGCTCTCCATCTTCAATCTAATGCTTTAGGTAAGCGCTCGCGGTATCCCAAGTATTGAAAGTTGGCACAGAGATCGACACTATGGCTTAATGCTTTCCTGCAGAACCACAGAAACACAGCTACTAGAAGCGAGATATCGAGCCGGGTGGCCCTTATATTGTGCCGGTCTCCGAGCAGTCGGCTGCTGCGGTGCGGAGGGTCAGCGAGTGTACGATGTCGATCAAGGCTTCGTCCAGCTGTCATGACCACCGAGTATAGCGATATTGAGGTCAGAGCATTATCACGCCTTCAACTGCCTGGATACTGAGAACCTTACTGTTGGCGCCTACTATAAAACAATTTGTTGAAGGACGCCGACAATGGACACGACTTGTGCGAACAATCAGATATTTCTATCTAGTTGCTTACGCCACGAACTGTAGGGAATACGCAAAGACAGGCGTGGACGAGTCTAATCTATTTACATCAGCACGACAATGCCAGAACTGGTACGGCCTCAGCCGGCGAGCAAAATGACCAGGATGCACACGTTCCTCTGCTACAAGCATGGTACCGACAAGGACTCGATCATGATTGATAGTACAAGAGTTACTTTGAGCCAGACTGGGTGCAATCTTCAAACAAGCTGTACTGGTGTCGGTAGTCAGATTGACTGTAACTTGTGTCATTGGTGGCGTCCTGGTTCAGTGAAACTTGTTTCGATCAGCGTATTCTGTATTCTCCATGTAAACCTCGATCTTGTTTGTCATCTTCGGATCGATGTCCTTGCACAGCGCACAGGCGATGATACCGATCGCCCCGAAAGCAAGCGAGGATAATGCTGTAACTTGCAAACCCTTTGTCGTTGCTCTCAGCATTGCTTGCGTCACGGCCGCCACAACATCTGATCCGAAGGTCGTCGCCAAATCTGGCGTCCCGATGGCGGACATAAGAGAAGGGATATCGGAGGCAGGCATCAAGCCTTGTACCGCCACAGGTACATATTGAGCGGTCTTCTCACTGATTGTGTTGGTCAAGATAGTTGTGTAGACCGCGGTCGCGATGGCGCCACCAGCGAATCGAACGCAGCCGGATAGGCCACCACTGAGACCAAGGTCCTTCTGCTCAACTCCCAACTGGCTGATGGCGATAGACAGATACATTGCGGCGCTATACCCAGCTTGTGAAATGAAGACGAAAGAGATCATCAGTCCTTTGCGTTCCGGCGAGACGAGTGCGAGGAGTACTCCGAACACGACCATGACTGTGCAATAACCTGTGAGCTGCCAGTTCCATCGTCGAATGATGCTACCAGCGAAGCTTAGGACGACGACACCCGTGCAGATTGCGAAACCTTGTACGAGAGACAGAATACTAGCTTCCCGCCAGTCTGTTGGGTCTGCGATCCAGAAGCTCGAGATCATGGTCGGGAACACGATTGACGTAGAGTAGTAGAACATATTGATAATTGCGACGGCGATGCAGGGGAAGGTAAGCTCGCGACCGCACCCTTTAGTAAATACCCGTGTTGGTGTGAGAGGGCGGGGTACCCAGCCAGCTTTGTGACCGAAGTGCTCCCACAAAGCGAAGCAGGCAAGGATGGCCGCGCCAACAACAAGAGAGACGACAACGTGAGGATCGCTGGACGGGTAATTAGTGGACCACACGATTCCCATGAGAAAGGGAGTAGCGCCGAGAATGAAAAGAAGCATCCCTGCAGGGAACGATGTCAGCAACACTGCGCTGAAGTCTCGCAGCAATCGACTTACCGCCGTAGTCCATCTCTCGCAGAGCTTGCTTATACGGAATGCCATTTGGGTGCTTTGGAGGGTGATAGTAGAAGTACAAACCTAGGAACGACAAAGCTTGGGCGATGGCAGCGGAATAGAAGTTCCATCTCCAGTTGCTTACATAGAATCCGTATCTTGCAGTCACCGGTCCTACTACCACAGCGATGAGCGTCGCCAGGTCAGCGAAGACGATCCCCAGATGACGCCACTTATTTGGTAACAACTCGGAAAGGGCAAATGCGGCCATCTAGTCTACCAATCAGTCCGTGTCTAAAAACTCACGTCGTCAGACTGACCTGGCAATTAGCGGCACCAAAACCGGTAACAGTCAGGCCTGCAGTGATTGCGCTTGTGGATTTCGCTGTCGCAATGATGACTTGCCCAACGAAGCAAATGGCATTGCCACCGACAAGGAACCACCGTCGGCCAAAGAGATCCGCATTTGCGCCGCTGGACCACATTAGTAGAGGCGCTCAGAGCAGGACGTAAAGCGTACGTGAGCAAAAAGCACACTGTGATAGCAAGCGACCAGCTTGGAATGAACCAGATGAAGTCCTGAGCATTGCCAAGAGAAGTAGCAATCTCTGACTGTATTGCAGCAAACACTGGTATGGGCCAGAACGACAGTCCATACCCCATCGACAAAATGAATACAACCACCCACGTCTTTGGCGTCACAACTGGTGGTGGTTCTTCTTGCGAGCTCAGGCTGCTGACCTCGATATGATCATGGCTTGTCTTCTCAATGCATTGGTGATCTCCTTCCACCGAGTCATTATTGCTCGTCATCATGAAACTGCTCCGAAAATCACAATATAATGTCGGCGTTTCCTTCTTGAACTTCTGATTAGAAGACTACTCAAGTTTTGTTGCTCAAAGCACTGAAGGGGTGGACTCGATATATTTGAGATGAGGAACACGCGAGCAGGCCACATTGTAATTAGTTGGCCGCTGTGGCATAGAAAAACTGGTATGTGAAGTAAGTCCGGAGGACCTCCGAGCACCCACGAGACATATTGTACGCTATCACTCCCGGAAAGATGTACCCACCTGCATGATGTCGAAGAGCGGTACCACTGTAGCCGCTTGCTTGACCTGTCGAATCTGGTTGAGTGTACTGATGTGGCGTCGAAATGTACCGGGCCGAAAGCTTAAACCTTCAAATGCGGAGTTTCATATGGAGAAGGTGGCCCCCACCGGAGTTCTGGGTATAGCCGGGGATGCTCGGAGAAGCACTCCATAGGTACATCTCGGCGCCGCAAAGGGGCTTATGCCGCTTCCACAATTCAAAGATGGCGAAATCGGGGAGATTGAACATGCAGTTCGCACGATTACTTGGCTTAGATCTTGTAAGACAGACTTCACTTATATTGAAAACCTTCAAGATTGTACTACAGACCTAACACAACATACTGACCGCGTGCGATCTGGGCCTCAGTGGTAGAAAGATGGAACCGAAGGGCGTATCTCTGACAGTTCGCACTGGTGGGGATCGTGTCCTTATCGCTGCTGCTGCATTCATTGCAGCTTTGATATGCTATGGCATCGGCATCGTTGTGTATCGACTGTACTTTCATCCATTGGCGCGATTTCCTGGCCCAAAGCTAAACGCAGTATCATGGGTGAGTAGTCTGCAAATTATTTCTATGGACCAGCAGGCTAAAAGTTGGAAGCTACCAGGTGTGATCTGGACGTTAAGAGGTCGCATGCCAATGGAAACGAAAAAGCTGCATGACAAGTATGGTCCAGTGGTACGTCTCAGCCCAAACGAATTGGCTTTCAATACGCATCAAGCATTCCAAGATATTTATGGCCACCGGAATGGGCGAAAAGATCTTGGAAAACATCCTATCCACGTCGGCGCAGTCGATCCGATGCCAGGTGTCCAAACCATTTCGATGGCCGATCACGACAACCATGCCCGGCAGAGGAAGGCGCTTTCCCATGGATTTTCGAAGAAAGCTCTCTGGGAACAGGAGAGCATTGTCCAAGGTTTTGTGGATAAACTCATGGCCAATATTGACCGGTATGCGCAAAGCGGAGAGGCATTTGATATCGTGAGGTGGTTCAACTTTATAACATTTGACGTTATCGGGGATCTGTCCTTCGGCGAATCCTTTAGCTGTCTAGATCAAGGTGAATTTCATTGGTGGCCAGCTGTCATTTTCGACGCGGTCAAAGCTGGAGCAATTGAGCAAGCGTCGCGAAGATTTGCGACAGCTGGTTCCCCAACCCAGTTACGGCTGCAGAAATGGGCACAAGGAAGTCTCGCTAAGAAGAGAGCCGATCACTTGAAATATTCGCGCACGAAAGTTATGAAGTAAGCAGACCCAGGAATCCAATGATGCATACTTATACAAAGCAGGAGAATCGAGAACAAAGACAGCAATCGCAAAGACTTCATCCATTGTTAGTACAGACATCGTCAACGTTATACAGAGAATACTCACTGACCTCAACAGACATCCTGAAACAGTCCGAGCATTATGATCTTTCACAAGATGAAGTGATCGTGAACGCTGCTTTGTTCATGTACGCCTATCTCTTGCGCTGTGGCTTCGCACTGACTGTTTCGTAGTGTTGCAGGCAGTGAGACGACAGCCAGTTCCTTGTCAGCCCTAACCAACAATCTATTACGGCATCCAGAGGTTTACCGGAAGCTCAAAGACGAGATACGTTCGACCTTCAATTCGCCGCAAGACATAGATCTTGAAACTGCTTCAAATCTGCCATATCTCAACGCTTGCATCGAGGAAGGGTATTCCATGGCTTACCAGACGTTAGGACCCATCCAGCTGACGGTATATAGCTTGCGCATATTTCCTCCGGCTCCAATCGGGTTCCTGCGTGAAATTCAAGCTGGTGGTGACATTGTAGATGGCCATCACGTTCCTGGCGGAGTGAGCATACCTTCCACATTCTTTGCTTGCTAGCACTGCTAACTCATTGTAAATAGACCGCGGTATCTGTCAGTTCTTGGTGTGCCTCGCACAGTCCCGATAACTTCGAACGACCAGACGAGTTCATCCCAGAACGCTGGCTCGAAGGCTCGAAATACAATGATGATAAGCTGGCCAGCCGTCCATTCTCGCTCGGACCGCGTGGTTGCATCGGGAAGGAGTAAGTGCTCCAATTTTGGATACCAGCACATCAGCTGACTTGTTGTAGCTTGTCATACTTAGAAATGAGATTGGTCTGGTGTCACCTGATATGGAGATACGATTTATTCAATGCAGATTCGGCGTTGGATTGGGATCCAGAGGACAACATGAAACACATGAAAGCATACTCGACGTGGCAAAAACCTGGCTTGAAGGTGAAGGCGTTGAGGGTACAGAGGTAAAATTGAGACACCCACTACGCGTCAAGTCGCGTCAGAAATTTCCGAAGTGCCAAGACCGTTGCGAGATGCCACACACTGTAGACTCAATCAGCTTCGGTGCATCAACATCTCTTTCTTTCTTCCTTCCTTAGCCCTGATTTTCGGTATTCTGGCTGAACACCCGATGCTCCATATACTGGCAACAAAGTGGCAAAGAAGCCGGTTCGTCAGATATGCCCACCCTAATAATAGCACACCAAGATGGGACATTGAAAATGCATTTGCAGATGGAGTTTTGATCAGTCCCGTGGTAGCCGGACGTCATGTTGAAATTATAGTGCTGCCGCCATAATGGTGAACACTAGTGGCCATCGGATGATTCAGGTAACACACAGTGTCACTGATGCATCCTAAGCACTTAGCATGACATGCCTCCGTCAACAGAATAACAGCAGCCAGTGATGAAGCTTGCATCGTCACTCAAAAGAAAAGTCACGAGAGAGGCGACTTCCGCGGGCTTCCCAGCCCTGCCTAAAGGTACAGCAGACGCTCCTGCATCATTCGTGGTTGGCTTGTTTGGGTCGGGTGCCGCCGCTGCCAACATCGGCGTTTCTATGTACCCACTGTGGTAATGAAGTCAGCACATCTGGGACTCATGTCAATCAAATCCCTCGAAGACTTACGGCGCTATGCAGTTCACCCGGATATTGCGTTTGCCGACCTCTTTCGCGGCGGACTTGGTGAGTCCAATTACTCCGTGCTTCGATGAGCTGTACGCTGCCGCTCCTCCCCAACCTCGCAGTGCCAGAATGCTTGCTGCGTTGACGACGCTTCCACCAGGCCTGATAAGAGGCAATTGAGCCCTCATGCAATGCATGACGCCTGTGAGATTGACACCAATCATGAAATCCCAGTTTGACTCGTCTTCCATCTCAATACCACGATCTGGGAAAGCCTTGTAAACACCAGCAATGTTCGCAGCGCCATCAAGTCCACCAAACTTCTCAACGATCTCATCTACCCATTTCTGAACAGACTCTGGCTGGCGAACATCGACAACAGTAGAAATGAACTTCGCATCACTAGGCTTTTCCACATTCTTGACAGCATCGTGTATCGTTTCCTGCACATCAGCGGCAGCCACTGTTGCACCTCGTGAAAGCAGCAACGCAACTGTTGCAAGACCGATGCCAGATGCTGCTCCAGTGACTGCAATGACCTTGCCTACCAACGAAGTCATGGTGCCGCAGTCGAGAGATCTTCAGGAAGTGTAATGTTAGTTCAAAACGTCAACAAAGGTGACGGCGTTTGGACAACTCGTTAGTCTATACTTCTGTGCAACATATCACGAGTACAGCAGCCAGATGTTGACGAGGCTCATGGGCACGGCGTTCTATCGGATTTCTATTCAACTTAGCAATACATCCATGATTTCCCAACAAGCCGGAGATATGTGCTTCAATTAAAACGCAGGGTTTGTGAGTCATGCTACACACGGTAGAGAGCTCTCTGGACAAATTTTTCGACTCTCAAGACAATTTGCACATATCGAAGCTGAGATTCTATGGTTCTCGTCGGGAATCGATACGCCCAGAATTGCAGAAAACTTTTTCGGGGCTGTTCGGCAGCAGTGAATTGCGGGGTTGGAAATGTGGAGGATAAGCTCCGACAATGTTCTCCACTGACGCCAGGGGTGCCAATCACGGACCACGAGATGACTGCCATGAAATCGAGAGCCGCCTGCTGGCCAACTTATGTCGCAGCTTGACTCATGCAAACCATAATCGATAACTTAATTGAGAAATGGATAGCCAAACACAGGACACTCTCGTAGACTCTGGCGCCCCTCTTGAGCCCAGATCCGAGGCGAAAGCGGCTCTCCGGACTACGAACTTCGGATGCAGGATTGCTCTGATCGCAAGGATCATCCGTCAAAAAGTCTACAAAAGAAGCTTCTATTAACTAGATCTTGACAGCACAGAACGAAAGCCGACTCAAGTCTGTTAACAACTTTCCACTCTCGACCGCTTTTTGACCAGGTTCAACATTTGAAACAGCCATGGTGAAAGCCATCCAAAGACCTGTAAGGGTCGCTGGGTCCTCAGGTGGTTTCTCAGATCGAGTTCATGCTATATCAAGAATAGCCAAGAATGAAGACGTCGACGTCATCGTCGGAGACTGGTTATCAGAAATGACGATGACCATGCATGGAACCGGCAAGATCAGAAACGCCGCCAAGGTCGCGGGTAAAGAGCTTTCGTGGGAGGAGCAGCTTCAGAATGCAATGTTTGCTGAGAATTTTATGGACTGCTTCAAGCCGGCAATTGACGACATCGCCCGAAAGGGAATCAAAATTGCAGTCAACGCTGGAGCTAGCGACACTGAGATTCTGGCCAAGCTTGTCAAGCAGACCGTCAGCGAGAAGGGCTATGACATGAAAGTGGCATGGATAGAGGGCGACGACGCGACTGGAGCAGTCAAGGCTATGCTTGAGGAGGGCGAGCAGTTTAGATCATTGATGCATGGCAGATCGGTTTCGGAATGGGGTCTTGAACCAGTATGTGCTCAAGCATATATGGGTGGCCTTGGGATTGCGAGAGCACTTACGGAAGGAGCTGACATCGTCATCTGTGGACGTGTTTCTGATGCCTCCCCAATCATTGGTGCAGCAGCGTAAGTCATGCACCCCTTTTTGACTAACATTCCGCTAATTATGCTCTAGTTGGTGGCATCAGTGGACCTCTGATCAATTTGATGAGCTTGCTGGCTCTCTCATCATTGGTCACTTGTTGGAATGCTCCGCATACGTGAGCGGCGGCTACTGCTCTGACTTCAAAGATCTGCTCAAGAAGGGCAAGCACATCAACCTTGGCTTCCCAATCTGTGCGATCGATCACCTCGGTCAGGGCATTATGTACAAGGAGAAGAACACAGGAGGTCAAATGACCGTATCGTCCGTCACATCTCAGCTTTTGTATGAGATTCAAGGACCGCAGTATTACAACTGTGATGTCACGGCCCAGATTGAAGGGATCAAGATTGAGCAAGTTGGTGAGGACCAGGTTAAAGTTTCTGGCGTTAAGGGGCTTCCGCCACCACCAACTACCAAAGTCGGCATTACAGGCTTCGCCGGCTGGCAAGCAGAGTACCACGTCTATCTCTGCGGTCTCGACATTGAAGAGAAATGCAAATGGACTGAGGATCAGATCAAGTATGAACTCGGCGAAGAACGCCTCAAGAAGTTCACAATGCTCAAGTTCATGCAGAATGGCAGTTCGGTCATCGACGCGCGCAATCAAGACGTCGCGACCGTGGACTTCAGAATTTTCGCCCAGAGCAAAGACCGCGAGCTTCTCAACATGCGTAATCCCCAAGGCTTCTTTCGAATCTCGATGGTCACGTTCTTGCAGAGCTGTCCAGGAGCCTCACTAGGCAACGACATGCGACAAGCAGAGGGCAAGCCGTACTATGAATACCACCCTACTCTCATACCACAGAGTGCTATGAAGCAACGCGTGCACTTGCTGTGGGACGACAAGCAGCCCATTGAAATGCCTCTCGCGCCCGAATTTAGGACTTACGACCGCCAGCAACCCTCTTATGAGACTAAAGATCCAGTCGACTTGTCAACTTTCGGTGAGACCGTCCGCATGCCGCTTGGTAAGATCGTCCTAGGCCGCTCAGGCGACAAGTGCAGCGACTGCAATTGCGGTTTCTTCGTCCGACACGATGATGAGTGGGACTGGCTTCGGAGTTTCTTGACCGTTGCCAAGATCCGCGAGCTGCTGGGTCCTGAGGAGGACAAGGGCAAGCCAATTGATCGCTTTGAGATGCCAGATATAAAAGCTGTGCATTTCTTGCTGCACGATCACCTTGATCGCGGATATGACGCATGCAGCACGTATGATACGCTTGGTAAGAATTGTTTAGAATACCTGAGGGCGAGAACGGTGGATTTACCGAAGAGATTTGTTGACCGGGGGACTGTTTGAAAAGTTTCAGGAATTATATCTGTCAGGCGGCTTCATTGGTTATGAAGCATGTCAGCGATGATCGGTAGCGTTAGATAATTCAAGCAAATTCTCTCCATTCAAGACAATCTTGCATGACGATATTGTGTAATGAAGCAGCAAGCGTTGGGCTTGAGACGGAGGATTTGCATGCGCGAAAGAACAACGTTACGCTAGCGTCCCAAGGTCGGATCGTACAGTGCCTCTCTTCAGGCATGCACGCGTGTCGTACCCGAAGAGGTTAGGTTGACAAGACATTAGTTGCTGGATGCATCTTTGTCGTGAGCTGGCAGATAGATCTTCTTCCTCCATATTCTGCTGAGACTGAACTGTGCGCACACCACCACTTTGGCAAAAATGCACCACAAAGCCCTTCCAGCGTACAAAGAGTTGCCGGTCGAACCCAGCTCTGGCTGCAAATCTGCCTGGGGACTTTTCGATAAAGGCGGAGTCAAAGATGAGGTAGGAACGATCAATCTCTTAAGTCCACAAGTCGCAGCAGACGCAGCGAAGGAGATACATCTAGGCAGGAGTGTCTCGCTCAATTGGGGTCTCGAGAAAATGCACAAACCTTTCGGCCAAAGACTTGCTTTGCACCACGAATTCATTGACTGGCGGAAGAAGGACGGCTTTGACTTTTACTGCTATGATGATGAGCTAAGTGTCAATACTCAAGCTGGCAGTCAATGGGATGGCCTTCGACACTGGGGACATTCGAAGACAGGGTTGTACTACAATGGTACACATCATGATGATTTGCTTCAGACTTCACATTTGGGAATTGAGCAGTGGTCGAAGCGTGGAGGGATCGTTGGTAGAGGTGTACTGCTCGATTACTGCTCATGGGCCGAACGCCACGGGATTGAATTCGATCCAATGTCTGGCCATCAAATTCGCGTTGCAGATCTTTTAGCCATCGCAGAAGAGGAAAGAGTGACGTTGAAGCCTGGAGACATCTTGATCGTTCGGACTGGTTTCTTGAAGTGGTACGAAGAACACACTGAAGAAGATCGTGAAAGGCACATCACAGGAGGCAAGGCTTGGATTGGAGTTGAAGGTTCAGAGCAGACACTCGAATGGCTGTGGGATAATCACTTTGCCGCAGTCGCGGGAGACTCTATTGGCTTTGAGTCTTGGCCCCCCAATCCTGCGTACAGTCTGCATGATCACTTGTTGTCGCTCTGGGGGATGCCTATTGGTGAGTTGTGGGATCTTGAAGTGCTCAGTGAGGAATGCCAGCGACAAGAGAAGTGGTCGTTCTTCTTAACGAGCGCGCCACTGAATGTAACTGGAGGCGTAGCTAGTCCGCCAAATGCTCTTGCAATATTCTGAAATGGGCATGTCGTTATCTTAGATAGATAGCTAATGGGTTGGAACGCGTCAAAAATCAAACACGCGCATCTTGTGCTCACGGACAGCCGTAAAACGCGCTTTCAAGCCTCCAGGTGTGCCGTAGTGGTTCTTCTGCGATGATGCCGCAATCTTGTATACTATCTTTCATATTCTGCACGTCGACAACCCTTCATTGCTGGCGCAATCATCCTGCCGAGCTCCTTGTCCATCAGCGATAAGGCTCGCCAAATATAATGGCTTCTGTTGAACAGTTCGTGAGTACGCGATTTCGGAGAGGAAGCAGCGGATAACATTTCCCGGTGAGGGCTTGTCAACTCCACCTTGCTGACGCTAGGCGACGCTAGGCAACGCTCTCGTGGAAGGGGTCGGGTTTGTGACACTATCCTAAGCGAAGTTTGGCTCTTCCGAACAGTCGCAGCAGAAATCGCCCACCATCTCCGTATATACGCGGGCTCCGTTCATGCACCCCCGATATCTGGGAAAGAAACATCAAACATGGCATCAAGAACAACCAAAAGGCACAGGGCAAGATCATACGACACTGCTGATATGTTGAGTACCTCTCATGGAGACGTCGCACGCTCCTATCCTCGTAAAAGGGTCGCAATTGCGTGTGATGTTTGTCGTTTGCGCAAGACTCGGTGTGATGCTGCGAAGCCGTCTTGCTCATTCTGTTCGGAGAGTGGAATCGAGTGCCGATACACTGGACCTAGTCAAGATGACCGAAGACTCAACACGGACTCTGAGTATACCAGAACACTCAAGCGACTTGAAGATATCCAATCCACCTTAGACGCCGTTGCTGCTGCGGTTGGTGCAAACCATGGCGAGACAGGACTGACGGTGGCTTCACCGAGTCATCATGGCGGTCATCCGATTACTTCTCCGGCTTCTCAGATTACCGTGACGAGACCGAAGGTCGTTCCTCGAATGCCAAATCTGTTCGTGTTCAAGGCGCTGGCGAAGTCACATTCTACAGATTCGTGGTCATATGACTGCACTAAAGACTTCTTTCGGCATCAAATGAGAGTTGAGGAGGACATGTGTGAAGCCAGCAAAACCATTGGATGCGACCTCGACCTGTCGAGACCTCATCTCTGGCGATTGCAACGTGCCTTTGTCGAGAACGTCCTGAAATGGCTGCCTCTTTTCGATCATGCAACTGCTACGCACTATTTGCAGAGTGTCATACTCAATGAGACAGAGGGTGATTCTCCTGCTGACTGTCTAGTCTTGTTGATGTACGCAAACGGTGCCCTCAGCGCTGACGCTTCATTATATCAGGCTTCTCCTCTTGACCTTGCAGGGTTTCAGTACTATGCTCGCGCGAAGGCATCTCTGCGACGACTTCCAAGGTCAGGCGAAGATTTGTGCATCCTCCAGTGCCATGTGCTGCTGTGTATCTATTTATTACTTGCAATGAGGCCCCTAGAAGCCTGGAAGATGGTTCGACAAGCTTCACAGACCTGCATATTTCTTCTCAAAGCTCGAGTTATCGATCAAAGAGCTGATTATAAAGAATCCTTCAATCGCATCTATTGGATATGTTACGTGCTCGAAAGTGAGTTGGAGGTCAGCCTTGAACTGCCGACAAGTGGCCTACGCGAATATGAAGATACCGTTGAGCTTCCCACTAGCCATTACGACGAAGAAGGAATGTACAACCTCTTGGCTTTGTCGTCATTGCGGAGGCTGATGGTTGAAGTTGTTGACACAGTTGGTCTGCGATGTATGTTTAACTTTTCATTCCGTGGTCAACTATGCTGACTTGAAAATTATAGCATCTGCCGCAAACTATGCTCCGGTGGTGACTTTGGAATTGCGAAATCAAATCGACGATTGGTATCAACACCTGCCATCAAGCCTGCATTTTCCATCAGATGATTCGATGCTGTTTGATATGCGTAAAGCTTATCTAAGATGCATGTATCACGCTCTCATTGCTGTCGCATTCTGGCCATTTGTTCCACGGTGCAGAAACATTGTACAGAGCGTTGTGACTAGCCCTGACAATAGCCTGTTATCAGTCGATGAAGGGCCCCAAGTGTTTCAAGGAGCCGATCAATGTCTCGAGGCATCAAGAAACTACCTCAGAGCTGCTGAAGAGATACTGACACAGAAAACCCTTGTCTCTCACATGATATTACGCAGGTAGGTAAAATCTTTCAAGTCTCGGCAATATCTTGCGTTTCCTTTTGCTTCCAACTCGCAGAATGTGGCACGTCATTTCATGCAGAAAGATCAAGTCCCTTGGATATGCCTTCCTGAATCCCCATTGCTTCGTCTGCTGGGGCCACCGTGACTGACATGGGAGATAGCTATTTCACAACAGCAATGATTCTACTTCTCGTGCATCCAATCGCCTCCTCACCGGCACCTGCAGCCTCCGACGACACTCCGTTAATATCGCACGCCATGCGTAATCTTGACCACTGGCACATTGTACCCTTCATGCAACGACCACTTGAAGAGATGAAGAGAATCGCTCAGCTCAAAGGGATCCTCAACTCAGCGGCACTTACTTGATAACATTTGTCGGATTTTCATGACCAACAAGGCTCCTTGAGATGACGTGGAGAATCGCTGTCTTCAGTCTCCAACAAGAAGTAGCTTCGCTCTTGGGCTGCTCGACTCAAGGAGGATTAATATCGGCGTCAGAAGTTTAGAATTCTGTTAGGGAGATTTGTGGAACGAGCCGTTGTCCGTCTGCGAGGCATATTCGTCACTGTCTAGCAATGTCCCTGGCATGTAGAGATATCCGCTGCGGCTAAACAGCAGTTTGAGGGTCATGCGTAGCATGATATTGCTGAATGGTACTACCTCGAAGTTAGGCTCAGCTCTTTCGGAAGGCCTTATCATCTCTTTGCACCATGCAGCTTCCGAATCGTACCTAGCGTGAAACTTTGATGTTTAGCCATTGGCGCGCCACATCAAACACGAAAAGTAGTTAGCAGGCAGAACATGATTGTGAGCACTTGGCATCGCTGAGCGCGCCCTTGCCGCATACAATCACTGAAGAAAATCTCACATAAGAAAAAGGAAGGCAGGAGATAGTGAGGAGACGTCACCCAAGAGGTACGTGCTGACCACGTTCAATGGCAGCTATCATTTTTACGGAGCTCTGGCGCAAGAACCGCTCAGTCAGCCCCAGTCATTCATGACTGAGACGTTTGCCTCAGGATATATCTCCCCACCCTCTATAGCTGAGTATACATGAAAGACTTAACGGCGATTGCTTTGTTTTGACGTCGTTTCTGGCGTTCTCCAAACGCATCATGAGGAGGTAATGCGGCATGACCTAGGTAGGGAAAAGCACGTAGAAACATGGCAACTAGTATAGATGTGACATCTCACTCGCGTAGTACACAATTTCAATATGTCTCAACAAATCCGTCCATTTCACATCGAGTTCTCTGCGGACGAGGTTGATCGACTCCTCCGCAAAATCCGCGATACACGAGTTCCCGTTGCTGAACTTGTTCCAGGCGCAGGAGGCGACTATGGGATTACATCGAAATGGATCAACGACATGTATCATTATTGGCTTAACGACTACGACTGGCGCAAACATGAACAACTCATGAATCAGTGGCCCCATTTCCTGACCACCATCAACGATCAAGAAGTACACTTTGTGCACGCCCGTTCAGACGAACCTGACGCAATTCCTCTGCTCCTGATTCATGGCTGGCCAGGCTCATTCTACGAATTCAGCCAAGTACTCAACCTATTAGCGAACTCTGAGGACAAGTCAGCGCAGACTTTTCATTGCATCGTGCCCTCGTTACCGGGGTTCTGTTTCTCTTCCGCTCCACCACGAGGCCAGACATTGAAGCAAGTTGCCGGGATGTTTCATGTTCTCATGCAACGCCTGGGCTATGATAGATATTGCATTCAAGCGGGCGACTGGGGCCAGTGGGTTGGTCGAGAGCTGTACGTGCCTCGCATCTTGTTCATCGCCTGCCTCGCTGACGTGTCGCAGTGGGGCTAATCCAGCCTATGCTAAACACGTAATGGCAATACACTTCAACTGGTGCCCAGCACCACTTCCACCAGATCTTGCTACTTCTTCAAATCCTCGAGATCGGCAAATCCATTCTCGCGTCCAAGCCTGGCTCGATTCCCATCTTGCCTATGCAATTTTCATGCGCACTCGTCCGTCCTCACTTGCTCTCATGCTCATCGACAACCCGACTGCTATCCTCGCCTTCGTGGGAGAAAAATATGACGAAGCCTCTAATCCAGAGAATCCTCTTGTCAAGTCCAATCTCTGGAAGGATCACATATTGACCACAGTCTGTCTGTATTACTTCACTAACTGTGGGGGCACGTCATCACTAGTCTACTTTGAGAACGTCAGACACGAGAAGTTCCCCGTAGAGATCGTCAAGAAGGAGAACAGGGTAAGAGTTCCGATGGGCTATACAAGCTTTTTGTGGGATACGAGGCCGAGTGTGAAATGGGGCGTGGAGCAGACGGGGAACTTGGTGTTCTACAATGAGAGGGATGACGCTGGACATTTTGCCGCATTGGAGTGCCCAGAAGGTCTTGTGCAAGATGTAAGGGATGCTCTGGGGATGGCCACCCGAGGAGTCATTAAGGGTGAAGAATTTGACTGAGTCAGAGCTTGATGTCATGTCATATGTTGCTATTGTTTCCCAGGTGCTCGATCTCTCTTCGGACATAGACCCCGCATTGAAGCTCCAGACACTAATTCCTTGCTCTCTCAACCACCAAGCTCGGTCCGGCATGATATATACCGCAACTTCAAAGAGCCGATGGCACATATTCACCATGATCGTCCTTAGCTTACCTGACATTGACGGCTACACCCTTCGCCATGGCCAGTACCATGAATGTCCAATTTGTCGCCTCTTCCTCCATTTTGGCCAAAGCCACACAGTCATTATGACCAACCACGGAAGCAGTGTTAGAGGAAAAACCGGCCAATATATATAGTCGTAAATAAAGCACATTGCGGTGAATGCTGTGATGAAAATCCACAAGAAGGGCCTTTGTCGCTTGCTTTTATGGCTGATACTGTCCCACAAAGCGAAGAACGCCTTTATCCAGAGCCCACAAATAAGCAATATATTGCATGCAATGTAGAAACGGATAGCTATGGGATGATCACCATAACCTCCGAAGACAGAGAGACTCGCTATTGCCAACAAAGCAAGGACTGCAAGCCAGCGCCAGTACTTACCATAGCGCGTCATGCTCCGGTAAATAAGCCGAACGATATTGCCAAGTGTCAAAGACAGCGGAGTCGTGAGTAAAAGGCAACCAGCAGTGATACCAAAGAGCTTCCAGCTGAAGCTGCGTGAACCTGAGGTTCCGATCGCGGATACCAGAGCCTTTGTCGAGTTCTGAATATCAGTAGGTGAGCCATCGATCCAGGCAGTAGTGTAGTTCGAGAAGCCTTCTTGGCTCGGTGGAGTCGTGGCGTTGATGTTCATACCGAAAAAGCTTGTGGCGAATGACAAAGGTAGGTAGACGGCCGCCACAACTGTCAGAACGAAGTTCCTGCGATTTTGCGTCAGGTCAAGAAGCCCACGGATATTTTGCTGCAGTTGCTTGATCTGTTCGCCGACGTTGGCGAGTTCGTCGCGCAGAAATCGAAGGTCGGCCTCAATTTCCGCGACGCGATCATTGAATGGGAAGCCAGCATCCCAAAGAGTGTTTTGACCGCTTTGGTGAGCGGCGAGCCAAGTCTTGACGCGAGTCAAGACCTCGAGTCCATGAACGGTGCCAGTATATGCAGATGCACGACAATCTTCAAGGTGCACAAGATATCTGATCTTGTTACCCGAGGGGCTTTTACGAGCTCTCAGATTCTGCTGCAGGTTAGCATCCATCCAATTGCGACCCTTTCCTTGCAAAAACGCATTCGCTCTTGTACTTACCATGGCTTCTAATTGGACAGAACATACTTGTAAGAAATTAGTGCTCTCAGAGATCATGACCTGGAAAACGGAAAATACTGAAAAAAGGATCTCGCTCATGGTTGACCATGACTGAGTATCCTTTGAACCGTTCCTTTGATTCATGAAAGCATCACTGCTGAGCTTTGAAAAGCCACGTAAAGAATCGCTGTGTGCAAAGAAAATCATCAGAATATCTGCATCACTATCGCCTTTGTCCCATAACCGTATGTCTGCTTTGCGATTAGATGGGAGGTTCGTGTGGGGTTCTCTCATGTATACATCGAGGTCTGAGGTAAATTTTGGGGCATCTTTTTGCCAAGCGAGAACGATATGGTTGTCTTCGAACTGGGTACCGTCGAGACTGCCAGAGGAAAATTCTGCGACACATTTTAGGGTCTCCGTTCCTGACGAGTACGAATAAACGCGGACCCACTGCTAGAAGGCGGCTTCAGAAGCCTTCGTTTTACATCATGGGTCGTAGGCGGTTCATAAGGCAGTGGGAATGGTGCAGAGATACCAAGTTGCTGTTCCACAAGAAACGTGGCTAGATCTCTCGGGACGGTCGGCAGCAAGTGCAGATTTGCTCGCATGGTGGCAATTAACTTGTGGAATGTGGTGAAGAGCTTGCTATCCTGAATTGGCTTGTCTTCCAGTGACAGCGCCCTAGAATTGAACGTCAGCAGAGCCTTGAACGAATCAACAAAATAGGAATGGACATACAGAACACGAACCGCACCAGGACGTTTTTGAGCTAGGCTTTGCAAAAACGCACGCGCGAAGTCCGAGAATGTTATCTGGGGTTGCACAGAGAAGACATTGATCGAGCCTAGAAACGCTGAAGTCAGCATGGTAGGGTGCAAGCCCAAGGACAAGAAGAGCTACTGTGAATCCTGTCTGCATCAGTTCCGTCCTGGTACACACGACTGTCAATGAGTCCACTGACGATAGCGTAGGCTGGACGTTCTTTTATGCGCGAGTAACTGCTCAGGAGGTGCTTCAAGGCCTTTCGTTCCCGTTTGCTAACATTCCGGATCACAGACTTCATCATTTCTTCTACACTGTCGTCGGGCCCTTGGCTCCCAAAAATTTCTTCTTTCAGACGGGGCCAGCGACTGGGCTGCTGCGGAGCTGGCCTTTGAGCTTCCATTGTCAAGTTGCGTAATAGAGCATGAGCATCGAGTTTGGCCGTAATCTGAAGCCCTGCGTGAGGAATAAGCGACATGACGTGCAAGAAGGGAAAAGAAGGACTTCATGAGTAAAAAAAATAGGCAAGGCCTGGACAGCGCATCTTGAACGGACTCTTGTATGTCAGGAATTTCAGCCGCAAATTGCTCAGCCTTTCTCAAGATCAAGAGACTGGGTTTCGAGGATCATACTGCAGACAGGCAACAAGTGCCAAATGCCCCGGTGGGTGATAGAGTCAGCTTGAGATCAAGACACCCGATCGCCTGATTTAGCGCGTTTTCTGGGGCCAAGTGCCCTATCGGCCAATACAGCTCCAAACAACCATTCGGCGCCGCAAACCCCATGTTGCACCCGCTTAACGTCAGTTTCGAAGTGTGCAGGCATCGACCATACACGCGCGCGCACGACGATGGCCAGCACGTCTTTAACCGGTTGGGGGCCAAAGCGATGGAGCTTACTCAGGGCTGCGGCAGTGACCGGGTTCCGAAGACCGGCCTCGCTTAGCAGCCTTTACTCAGGACATGTCTCCCACAGCACAAGTTACAGTTACAAATACCAGGACCAGTTTCGAAGTCGCCCATTATGGTGATGAGAACTTCACGGCCAATCTATTCGCTTCCGCCGTTGACGCTCGCATGCTCGGTTGCTGCTAACAAAGCGCCGACGAGTATGAAGTTTGAATGCAGCGATACTTCACAACGCCAATTGTCCAGCACGAAGATTTGGACGGAGGTGCTATTAGAATCAGGTGTTAATTGCTGAGAGTCATTTCTTGTGCCAGGCGTTGACGCTGAAGGAGCCGCGGGCGCCGGTCGTGTATCCATGAGAGAATGAGTCTTCAGTGCAGTCTATAATGTCTTAACCACAAATATGACTTGGTCTTTAAGTGGACTTGTCAAACTAATGAGGGTACTGTTTTACAGCTACGATTGAAACTCTACTAGATTCCAGTTGAACCTCATCTATAAGCGAACCAGCTAGCCCAAAACAATAATGTCCGAACGGCATAGAAGTTTTTGCATCACAAAGGACCTGTATTCCAGCAAAAAGCCATCGTAGGTACTGCTCATAACAGCGTGAAGTTGAAAATGCTGGTAGATTCGTTCTAGAAATCGGTCTTACAAGACCTCAAGTGGTGGCGAGCCATTCTGCTTATGTCGCATAGAGTTCACAGCTGCGAGGACATTGGTAGGACAGCTTGTATAAACAAAAGTCTCGATTGTCATCTTGGTTCCATTGCTGATCGAGTGTTGGGTGCGGCTTCGGTGTTTAGGATTCGCTCTTCCGTACTACATCGCTCCCGGAGTCAGGCTTGCCATCGCCGGGTTCGGCATTGGACCTCCGTTTCCTCTGATCCCAGCCTCTCAAATTCGTACTTCGCACGATCAGCTTCTGAGGAACGACGCCTTCACTTTTCGAAAAAGTTGCCAGTCATCGCAGACATTTGCTCAGAAACAAGGACCAAGTACGAACAATGATAGGAGACATGTAACGTGTTCTGGTTTGTGAACCCTTGAATTTGACATTTAAGTTGCATAAGAGGCTACCGCACTGAGACAGACGACCCAGGCACACTCCTGATCTCCTGCTCTCGCCTACTTTGACAGCCTAGATGCACCACGCTGCCATCTGGAAAAGCACTGATGACACTGTTGCCGAGCCTCTTATGACAAATCCTACAAACTCGCTCATCGTCGATGACTATTTTCCTTCTTCTGCCCCTACATGCTGCCTCATTCGTGCTCTGACCAATTGCAATGCCAGCGCCAGGGTCGCCGTCTTCACCAATGCCCAATAGTAGACGCGCCTGTACTCGTACAGCCTCAACCTTGCGCAAATTCGACATGATTCGAGCATCATTCATAGCCGTGTTCGCGGTGCGTATTCGTCCTCGAAGGTATGATTCAAGCTCTTTGACAAGAAGATCGGTGGGTATGACCGAGAGTGTATTTGAGGCTGGAAGACGTGGACCGTGTCTCGTAAGCAATGACAAGGCGTCTGAGATTCGCGGTTTTTCCTGCCCATCTGGAGAAGCCCCTTGGTGCGGAGACAGATAAAGCGACAGGAGCAATGCATAGATAGTAGAGGACTCTGACGTAGGATCAGCGCTATGGGACTGTGATATTGATATTCTTCGAGAAGATTGGATTGAGCTTTGAGCAGTCGCTGTGCTTTCCTGTAGATAGATCTCGTTGCAGTATTCTTCTGCTTTGGCAGTATCGTTGAGCTTGAAGACGTAGACCTGCAGAGCTTGTCGATGCTGACCCATCTTGCTGTAAACAATTGCCAACGCTTCGTAGAACAAAGGGTCGTCCCGAGGTATCAACGCTAACGTCTTCATTGCTGAGTATTGCGTCGATTTTCGAAGGTGAGTCAGCAACTTCTGAAGTGTCTCATCGACACCGTCTTCGGTGCTTTTCGATTTTAGCTCCTCAATGTACAACACTACAAGCCGCTGGTGCAGGTCGGGTGTCATATCGTCGAGCTCATCAATAAGATGCTCGAGGTATCGAATGGCATACGCTTTGCCCCTAGATTCAAGGAACTCCAGGACTTTGTGTCGTGGCAAAAATTCGGCGTTTTCGGTATCTGCTATGAAGATCTCCAAGCCTATTTCTGGCTTTGATTCCATGGGCCATCTAGCGAACTCAAGAATGAGATCAATCATTTCTGGTGGCAGGTTCTGTAGATAGCTAACTGTGCGATCTGGCCCATGCAGCTGCGGATCAATTTGGTCCGTTTTGTCGGATTTGCCAAATTTCAATAGTCGCTCGAGAGCTTCTCTGTGCAATCCCTTGCCATATAGAAAATCAATCAGCTCGCTGTATCTCTCTGTTTCCTCAAGCTTGTTCATAACGACTTCAGGATCACAGTGATTTTTGATTCGGAACAAAGAGCCGGCAAGAGATGGTGTGGCGAACATGTGTGCCCGGAACAGTGTTGTGTCAACCAGCTTGGCTGTTCCCAAAAGCTTCCCTTCGAGCTGCTTCTCATCTAGATCTCTTGCTTCCAGAATGTAATCGATGACGTGCTCGTTGTCTTCCGCTTGTGGGCCTTCTTTCAGTTCTTTCAGAGGACGTACATTTTGCTCGGCATCAAAGAATCGCTGCAATCTCCTCCTGATGTCCGCTAGAAATGCCTGAAGTTCTCTGACGGCGCTCTTAAGTTCCTTTTCATTCCCATTACTTTGGAAACCGCCACTCGCTATGCTTGCGGCGTCTTTTGCTTGCTTTTTGATGTCCTCAATGCTTTTTTTGCTGGTATCTGATCCACGTCGCGCCCTCTTTGGACTTGACTGTGTTTCGAGCGGTGAGTGTGGTCTTTTCTGGGCGCAACTTCCAGCAATTGATTCCGGATAGAGCCTGATCACTCTTTCTGGCGGTGCCAAGACCTCCCCAAACAAGTCGAGCGCATCTCTGTACTTGCCCTGGTCGAAGAACTGTTGAGCTTTCTGCATCTTAATCTCCCTCAACCGACGGACTTTGTCTTCAATCAACGTCTCCTCGATCATATCCAACAAACTGATTGCCTCATCCAATTCTCCAGCTTCGACCAAAGCGTCGATTTGAGCATCGTACTTCAGGCCTTTCATCCGCCAGATGACTCTGTCACTTCCGACTAGAAAGCCTTTGCCTTGATGTGCTAGACTGATGCTCGGATTGGGAACTTGGAGCAGACTTGCACCTGGCAACTCGATGGTCTGTAGGAGCGTCAATGTTTGGGGGTTTCGCACCTCAAGCACGCCTTTTGACGCGAGCTCTTGCAACGCCAATAGGAAGGGGTATGAGTACCCGACGGCCTTTGGAGTGCCTCGCCATGGAATCTGTCTACGGCCCAGCGATTCGCCGTTCCGATCTATAAAATGTGTGTTCACATCCTTTGCCAATAACATTTCGTTTGGATCTAGCCCGGTCGCCAACGGTGTAGGCACCATACTGCTCATGCCAATATAACTGAGTGTACCGGTGCCTCTTTCTGCACCTGGCTGTCCACCAATGCTCCCCGGGCCAACAATGTTTTTCTGCTCTTGGGTTTCAATATCTAGCATGATATAGTTGGAGTTCAAGCCAACCAGGATCTTTGTGCCTGTAGCCCATGTCATCGACTTGATGCTATTGCTCAAGGCGAATTCTTGCGCGTCCCCTGCTAGCTCTCCATCATGCCAGGACCAGAGCAGCATGCGCCTTCGAACGGCAACCGCAAGCCTGCTAACCAACGTAGGCACATTTGTCGTTGCATCTTGGACAATGTTGCTCGTCGCTGCGAAGAGTGTTGTGCCCTTTGTCTTCGTCAACTGCTCCTGCAATTCGTAAGTGCCTAGATCGTGGATGGAGACCAGACCGCCGCTCAGCGATATGAGAATATTGGCCTCTTTAAATACTGCCAGCTGCTCGACTTTGTACTTGGAGAACTTTTCATGCTCGCGGAGGAGCTCGGTAGCCTTGAATTTTGATTTTGATTCCTCCCTATCCTCATTGTACTCATTTTCTGTATGCTCGGGTGCGTTGCTGGCCCGATAGATGCGCAGGGCGCCTGTGCTCAGCCCAACGAGCAGATTGTCGCCATGCGCAAGAATTGACTCAATCTTTGACTTGTCACGCTGCTTGAGCTCGACTATCGGCTCAGCAGTGAAGGCCGAAAGCATCTGGAGTCTCTCACATCGATGATGGAACCAAGTGTAGGGCAAAATTAGAACGAAGGCGATGCTTGTCGGCACGCGTCGAGGCGTCCGTGGAAGCTGCAGGTTTGATAGTGACGTCGACGCCTAATTTGGGAAGGCGGTGGCCCCTCCAGTCCACTAGTGCTTCTTTACTAACCTTGAAACGCTATCTCATGAACGACGGCATGACTTCTTCCTTTTCGGATCGGCAGACGACGGTCATAGTCATGCGAAGAGATTAGTTTCCATTAGAGAGGCGCTGATGCCTGGCTGCTAGACTACGCGTACTACAAGCGCAACAGCAATGTCAAGCACCTCGCACCACTCCTCAGCAGGCACCAGCCTAGGTGCTGGAAACACCTCCTCATCCACAGCGAGGCAACAGTCGACACAAATCGAGCGTGCAGCAGATGCTCGCAAGGCATTTCTGAGCTCATTGGGTGTCGCTTCGAGAGAAATTGACACCGACCTACAATCACGAGCAAAAGCCATCCATGAAAACTCTGCCGCGCTCACAAAACAAGAAAAGGAGTTGCAAGATCAGACAAAGAAGCTCGCTAAGGAAAACAGCGAAACAGAGAAGTGGCTCGAGAAAAGCAAAAAGAAAATCGCCGAGTTCGATGATTTGGATGATCTAGGTGATGGCTTAGAGGACGATTTGGCTGACCTAGAGGCGATATTGGATGTAATGGAGGCCAAGCAGAAGAATGGCAAGCACGACTCAAAGAACACCGGAAGTTGACGAAATTGGTCATTGATCATGCTAGCTAACCTTGGCACCGCTCCTACCAGTGTCGGCAGCAAGCTCGTTGGGCCTCAAACTTTTTCAGGTAATCGATCGTTTTGCAAGCCATCCAGCTAGTCTCTTTTGAGGCAATAGTGGCTGCTATGACTTCACGGGCTCAAGGTGTTCTTCGCACCAATCCGTGATGTGGTTTAGAGCTGCTCAACGCTTTGCGGCCTCCAGCACGTCTGGTCTGTCGGGGAGTCAGACGGCATGCATCTCAGTTTCCTCTTAAAGAGAGCCTCTCATGAGCCTCCCGTCACCCGAGCCCATGACATTGAACCACTACAATCCGTACGTGCAGATCAGCTTGAACCAGACAGAACGATCTACGTTGTGACCTCAGGGTGATTCCACGCGAGATCTACTTCATCAGACTACTTTATCAAGTCACAAATCAGAAATATCGTCTGCCGGACGCGATCTGGTGTGTAAGTTCTCAGGATTCGTTGCTGCAAGTACCCGTCCAAATGTTTGCCCCACTTCGTGGGTCTAATCAGTGCCGATGCTTTTCTTTCAATTACCAGATATTACCTCGGAATATGCCGTTGACCAAACCGTGGTCGCCAAAAGTGAGAGGCGCTGCACGCTATGAAGTTCTCAAACGATTCAGCCACCAGCATATTTATCGACTTCGCAGCAGCTTCATCAGAAGTGCAGTGCTGCAATATCGTCGCAAGACGGTCTCGTCGGCGCGTCTTAGCCGCTCGTTGGCTGGCAGCTTGTGCTTCACCAGAACTGTAGCGATGATTCTCTGCAATATCTATCCAGGGAAGCTATTGACCAGAAGGCCGCGCCTCTAATCTCAACATCTTTCTTCATCATAGCTTCAGCGGTATGGGTTGAGCTAGCCGGGACATCTGGAAGCCGTATGCCAACATGCCGTCAATTAGCGGATTGATCACTGAGTCAATGATGCGCAAATCAGCCACATTCTGCTCAATCCGAGCGGCAAATGTACTGGAAGTCCTAGCGAAATTACTCCTGATGCAGACGTCGCTGGGCTCAAGGAAACAACTTTTGGGATGTACCTTCCCAGACTGACGACCTCCGACCAGATTCTCCCAGTTCTCACAGTCTTAGCAAAAATTTCTCTTGGGCTGGCATTCACCCCGTGGTAAATGACTAGAGGGAGCACCCAAGGCATATGATATGTGTCGCCAATGGTGTCAAACTGTGCTGCTCACGCTGAGCGGCGGACAAACTGGCTCGAGGATAGCTTTCCTTATTGCAGTACAGCTCACAAAGAGTTCATTCTCGATCCAGCACTCCAAAATCATCAACGACTTTGTCTTGTTGTCCCAATGGCACGGGGTACAATCTCATCATGTGAGAACAGCTTATGAACATGAAAGAAAGACTTCGTACTGGCTCGCTCCTGCTTCTGCATACTTCGAACAGCGCGACAAAATCGTTTCGAAAATGAGGATAGCATGCCAACAGATTGCAAGCTACAGCTGGGGATCAGAGACTACTTCTAGCGACAGTACCGTCTCCAAAGCTAAATACGTCGATTACCAGCATAAGATAAAAGCAGGGATGGAGTTCTGAATACTCCATATTGTCAATGGCTCTGCAATCTCACAACAGACCCTAGATGCATTTGAGGCGTTACTCATCCCAACTTTAACTTGAGGTAAATCCACCTGGCGCATGACCAGGCTATCAAAGTGTGTTGAGTTGCGACAACGACGATTTACCTGTGGGAAGAATTTCCATAAGGGTAATGGTCTATCTCCATGTATCCCTGGCATGTCCAATTCTTTCTCTTAAGCCGACGGATTGCCAGTGAGAAGGAAGCGAGATCCACCGCGTGCATTGTAATGTATGTGCCACTTACTATCGGCGCGTAGGAGGTGCACCTAGACCCACACATGTGCATTGTGAATATCTTGATGGTGAAGATGGGTACTGCAACAAAGAAAGGGTACTCTACTTGAAGTCGACCTCGATCTTTGCGGCTAAATTGTGTTGATCTGAGCGGGCGAATGCTAGGTCGTTAGTGCTTTGAATGGAAGGATTGCTCTTTGTTGAATGACGGCATATTGCTGGTCCTCCAAAGTTCAGTCAGACGCAGCAGCTGCTGACAGCTGAGTAGCGGGCCATAATTTATAGACTTAGTTTCTGTGACTTTCTTGGGACGAGCAAGGAATAAGTTGATCAGACATCAACAGTTCGTGACACAGATATCATGAGGCAAACCCAAGGGACAGAGCGTCTGTACACAATTGTGAAGGCGATTGTGGTCAGAAAGCCTGACACTCTCGCTGATACCCAGAAGTGTACTTAGGACGACAAGCACCTGTATAAGTCACAGTTGGCTCCCTTTCTCCCGCCGTACCACCTTCACCGAAGCTGAGAGGGACGACCTCGACCTGGAAAGCCTCAATCATCCGCCAATGTGCCTGCCGGTTTGTCTCGGCGCACCAGGTCACATGCTGACCCGATGACGTCCCGAGGCAGGTAGTAATCCATATAGATACCCACGGTGGGCCATTCATGTGGTCGCCATCTGAACATCTCTCGAAGACTACGCTAAAGACGAAATTGTCATGCTCGTACGGCGTTGAGACCGAAGTCATCCTGTGCCCAATTTTTCATTCCCAAATTCGCTCAAATGCCGCACTGACGCCGCAGCAGGATTTATGCGATGAATCCACTGTCTCACAACGCAATGCAGGCCTCGAGGCTTCTCTGTGGTCGGGTGGGGCCTGTGTCACGGCCGGTTTAATGGCAGAAACATGTACCACCGAGTCATTGATATCGTAGCACGGAAGAGGCCATCGACATGGAGGATGAAGCTCATTGCCCAGCTCGAGCAACACCAGCTTCAGCAAGTCTTGACGTGCATAACATGTTGTCGGATTGGGTGGCCTACTTCATCGCCCTGGGGACGAGTGAAGCAATATTTGGGTCGACGTAGTTGGAATTGGGCGTATACATTTATGGGTACCTGCATCGCGATGGCGGCTAACTGCTTCCTCGCGACGTTTGAAACTTATTTGGCCCGTTTCATATACAGCGAAAGGTAATCAGTATGTGCGGCTTATAGTCACATGTGATTTGGACATATCGACATCTTCGCTCAAGATGGTCACGGCGACTTCGCTGTAAGTCAACTCTCAATTTCCACTACCCACACTCATGTCGGTAACGTATGGCGATAACGATTGCCTCAAGCAAAGTCTCCGATGATTGTTTACCATGCACACCTCGCCAGAATATGGACAACACTTCCTTCGAGGACGACGGCAGAACCGTTATCTCCTTTGAGCAAGGCAAACAGAAGCATCCATGTGGAAGAAGTGAAGATCCATGGAACGAGATGATGGCGTTATGCGCCCCAACAGATATTGCATATACCATTGCAATGAGACTACACGCTCAATTTGACGCGAGCAAGAGATCTCGTGCTGGACGTGCTGCACTCGAGCATGGTAAAGTCGTCGTCCTAGATCGACAAGGAGACCAGTACAGGACAGCGTATTACACATCCATCTCCGCGTGTGGCGCCCCATACAATAAATCATCGAATTCGATGCTAAAAGAGATCAGTCAGATTCCTCCCCAAAGCCAAGATAGCGTTCGGATTCTGTTGCATAGCTACGAGTACGGCGACAAACAACCGTTATCTCTAAACTTCAGTCTCCTTGAAGAGCTGGTGAAAACTTACGGGGTGAGTCCCAGCTTTTGCGATCTACATTTCAGGGATATACATTCGAGTGGCACTCCAGGCGAGCAAGCACTTCCAAGCTGTCGGCGGAGTTTTGCGTTTCGAACGACCACTTTGCGGTTTTCAGCTGAGTATGATACAGCATCACAAACCCGTGAGTTTCAACGTTCCCAGAAACGCTGTCCAGTCTTCCCTCGAGAGCAGAGTTCTTTGAAGATCTTCCCCGCCGCCTTAATTGCAATACCACAACCACGGCTGACTTTGTGTGAATACACAGTGCTAGTGCTAATCGGAGACTACAATTTCGCCGTCAGGCCTGCATCCATAGCAGAATGTCCCAACGCTTATGTTGCAGCACACAGAGACAGGGTATACGGTGCCGCTTCACCTCCTGAACTGCCTCGCGTTACAATATGCCAGATGCTTGGACTCTACGGGATTATGCACCCAAGTGATTGGAAGAAGGAACCCAGCAGGCTCGCTACTACCACCGGCTGTTACCTCTATCTTCTCCAACATACCAGTCTAGGCTCGGACGAGGCTATCCTCAAGAACCCTTTCGAGCTCCTTGTGCCACTGATACGAATAGCGGCTATCTCAACATTCGAGCAGCTATTTTATTACAGCCGAGACTTAAGCTACTTCCTTTACACGTACAGACATACCACGGCCGAAATGAACGCACATCAAACCGACCAGCAGCTATATCAATTCACTCGCGGAATATACTCAACGGTCATGATGGGAAGAGATCTGCATGGCTTGCTGGAAGATGTGAAGGTCGCATTTGCGAATCCAGCCCCAACTGCATCTTGCCTGGGCCAGACCCAGCAGCACGAGCACGAGATTGTCCGAGACGTCGCATACATCGTGACCAAGTACGAGAAATCGTTTCAACTGAACCAATTCGAGCAGACCGTGGCCATCAGTATGACGTCCCTTCAGGAAGCACAAAACAGCCAGAGACAAAGTCAAAGCGTCAAACATCTGACGCAAGCTGCTGTGATTATTCTACCGCTCAGTCTTGTCACGTCTGCTTTTGGCATGAATATCGATCTGCTAGGGCAATCCAAGGAGGTGAAATGGTGGAACGTTCTGATCGGCAGTGTTGTTGTCTACGCTGCTCTAGGCCTGGTACTGTTTTGCCTGTATGTTGGATCAAACAAGGATAAAATACGGAAGATGGCCTGTTCAACGAAAAAGAGGAAGAAGAGGCTGATTCATGATCCTCCAATGGGTTCCAACGCAGAGGGGATGTTGAGGCGAGCCAAGCGACGTCTCGTCTCGGCGGGCTTGTGGCCCGGGGCAGAGGACAATCCGTTCGGTGACGAGCCGCCACCATTACCACCTACGCCACCACCATCACCACCATTACCACCATCACCGCCGCCTTCGGTATGAGGGAAATAAAAAATGACAGGCTGTACAGCAGTATCATTAAAGAGAAGAGCGGAGTCTTGGCCGGCATAGGCTCCACGGCTTGATGTTCGTGCAGGTGACCCGTCCCTCCACCCCAGTCATTGGAACGGAGCTTTCATATTAGCTTAAGGGGCATCGTGTCTCTTTATTCAAAGCTGTCTTTGTCCGACTGTTCAGTGGCGTTCGCACTCTCATTTGCTGACTGATGGCACTTATCACCTCTTTTGGTGCGGTCAGATCTTTCTGCCTTGCAAAGTTCTACTTTCTCTTGTGACTGGGCCGCGTCTCACCTTTTCGGTTCGGTCACAGGTGATATCAACTCACAGAACCTCTTTATCTTTCTATCATTGAGACGATATTGCATACTTAGCTCGGGCCTCTTCTGAAACGTCTTCGAGAGTAGGCGTCGCTGTGAGAAGGAGCTGCACACTTCAGCTTTGAGTAGATAGCAGAGAGGAGATAGTATTCAATATCATTGTCAAATACCTGAGAGAGAATCTTCTAGAGTTCAAAGAGTACATCAGAATAGAGTTTGTGGCAAGACTCGGTTCAAGGCATGCTGGAGTCTTTGGCGCTTGATCGGCATCAGCCTGCTTGTGGCTGTGCCTCAACACAAAAGGACAACGTCCACCAGGATATTTCGGTTCGAGGCAAGTTGCTACCTCAACCACGCAGGGCCGTGAGCCGTAGACTGCGTGCATACAGAGCTTCATTGTTCATGGCGGAGCCGCACGAGCAGAAAAAGGAGCAACCACAGACACCAGGAGGAATGGCGCGTCACCGGAAGTGACAATGCTGAGGCCAGAGTCCTCGCAGTTTTCTGCCAGCTCCAACACTATGCATGATGCCCAGGGATAATTCTCCTCTATGCGCCTCCAACGCTACAATTCCTGCTGCTAGTGTCCTCGTTGTTGTAGCGATCACGACCACCAACCTATAATGCTTGCTTGAAACCTCGTCGGGCGGGAAGCGTCCTTGCTTCTGACGCGAACCCACTTCATAGCGATTCCGTGAGAAACTCAGATCGCGCATGCGAAGCAATAGACTCTTTTTAGCCTCATCGGCATCGAATTAATTTCTACCGCCTCGTCCTCGCATTCCTCATGACCATGCCACCAATCACGCCCGCTGCGACCGCAATTCCACCTGCAATCGCCAACCCCATCATACCCTCCTTGCTCACCTTGTCCTCGATCAGACCCTGCAGACTCTGACTTTGCAAATTCCCGGGCTCTTTCTCCAGTAACAGCTCGTTGTACCGTCTGGCCTCAGCGTAGTTGCCCAACTTGTAGTTTCCTAGCGCGAGGTAGTAGAGACATTCGCGCCGGCGTTCGGGGGTCGTTTTGAAGATGTCGGAGAGCAGTTGGACGCCCAACTGTTGGTCAGGCCTTTGGTTTGACTTGATCAATCCCTAAATTGTTGGTTAGTCCAAGAACGATAGTGGCGTAAAGAGTGCAGTAGATGTGTGTTCGCGCAGGCGGAGAGGGTCGCGTACCCATGCATAGTTGAACTTGGTTTGTACGCCGACATAGTCGCCTTCTTTTTCATATTGTGCCCTTAGGACTTGCAGTTCTGCTGGACGTAACGGCGATTCTGCATCTGCGGCATCTGATGATCGTTAGTCCCTGTGGCTTGCCCATCGTTATCTGCTGCGGCACTCACATGGTAGATTCGACCCCATTTTGCGCTGGCGGTGTATGGGAGGGACGACAACGAAGAAAATGAATTTAAGAATGATACTGTCGTGAGAAACAGGCACGCCTCTCAGGTGACCGTCAAATGATAGTCTCTTCTAGCACATGGCTGCGCCATCGAAAGCTCTGCCGAGGAAAGGTAACCTGTATCGATGGAATCCTAATCCAGCTTTCGCGCTAAGGCGTCATAAGTCTGAAAGCCACACTCACTTACAAGTCTCCCGCAAGGTTTACAGTCTGGTGCAATACTGGTGTCACGTTCAATGCACAGCAATTTGTTTAAATGTGCACTCGCCGGCCACACCGACGTTTGACGCTTTTCTTCTAACCGATAAGCTCTTCGCACTAGTGACGACCAATGAAATATCGCCTGAGCTCTCTCCGTCTTGAAATTTGTTGTTTCGCATACATAAACGTGCACTTGTAATGTCTTTTAAAAAAAAAAAAAAAAAA
>AMYF01000090.1:0-183663 GCA_000315175.1 Herpotrichiellaceae sp. UM238
AAAAAAAAAAAAAAAAAGTGGGTTAACCTGACCAAGGGTTGTCGGACCCCTAAAAGGCAACGATTCAGGCCGACCCCCACCAAATTTTCAGGCAAGCGCGTTGTACCCAGCAGTTGTTGACACGCTTCGCATACACTTTCAACTAATTTCGAGTTTTGCTGCCCTACTTCACGAGACGATCGCGAGGAAGAAGCTGAACCTCGAACCCCCAACTTAAAATGTTGAGCTGGGCTGGTCCGATATAAGCCCATTTCACCCCGGTTGGCCACCCCGAGAACATTTCATGAAGAGCGGCAGGCCAACAGTCATCCGAAAGAGATGCATCGGAGCATATCAAAACTCACAGTGGGGAAGACTCCCTTTGCATAATACATCTGCAAAAGCTTTAGCTGACTGTGTGCTCAACGCTCGCGGTCATGGCACAGTCGAACGCCTACGATATCAGTACAGACCAATGGTCGAAATACTCTGGTTTCAAGCCGTTACGTACAGACGACCCAGAGATAAGGTTGCTTCGGCTCGAGAAGGGGGCTGACGCCAAAAGTCTGCGGTATGTCATGTGTTATGCAGACCTCAGCGGCTCACCTAAGTACTCTGCTCTGTCATATTCTTGGGGTGCGCCGGTCCCAGGTAATGGATTGAGGAGAATCTTTATCCATGGAGAGCCTGTAGCAGTCAGGCCAGTTTTATCCTTGTTTCTCGAGATTATGGCATCTCAAACCCCATGGGTGGACTTGTGGATTGACGCTCTCTGTATTAACCAGGGTGATGTGAAGGAACGCAATCGTCAAATATCTATGATGGGGGAGATTTACAAAGTAGCACAACTCGTGTACGTCTGGCTTGGCCCAGGCGACGACGACACCAACTATGCTATGGAACATATTAAAGACTCACAACCCCGAACTCAGTTTAACCAGGGGATATTCTCGACATGCGCCGAAAAGCTTCTTAAAGCTTCTTATTGGACGCGGCGATGGGTCATTCAAGAATTTGCTCTGGCTCAAGAACTGACTGTTGTGTGTGGGGCGCATCAGACTAAATGGCACAATCTCGCGAAGAAGATTAACAATGAGGTGCTCGACTCTTCAGCCCAACGAACGCTCGAAAGCTTTGAAGGAGTGAGGTTACTTAGCTCCGGGGAACCAAAGAGCTTGCTCGAGCTGATGGTACAATTTCAGGAAGCACGCTGTGTCGACCGACGTGATAAGGCGTTCGCACTGCGTGCTATTGCAAAAGATGGAGATCAACTATCACCACACTACGATGAGTCTGTAGCTGACGTTTACTTCCGAGTTCTCTCTATGCTGCCCACCGAGAGAGTTATGCCAAAGTCGCTAGGATATCGGTTGCCACATCAAGCTGCAAGTCGTTTACAAAACCTTATGCAAATAACGGAGCAAGATGTACTTAAGTCGTTGGCAGGGAACGCAGACGACCGACTTTACACCGTTTTCGAGTATACGGGCCTTATCGCAGCGGTAGAGAAAGCTTTTCAGGATATGCAAGGTTCACTTCCAGCCAACAAATTCTCCTCTTTGCCTTTTAAAGTCCAACTTCAGGGATCCAACACCAGAACATTCTATGGTTGGGGGAGATTGGCATTAGGGGACCTGGTTTACAGCTTACAGACAACGCCACACTCGCCAAAAGGACTTTACATAGCCTTTAGACCTAGCGGTCTGGATACAACTATTATTGGTATGCTCATCACGGAGCCAGATACGCTAGCTGTAACTTACTGGGAGAAGATGGGACTCGACGAGAAGAAAATGAAATTAATCAGAAGAATTATTGTTGGCGGTGTGATGAAATGCTCCCGCAACATTTTAGCTACATCGTTGCAACATAGAGTTCTTTGCCACATTACCAGACTAGTATTCGTTTTGTTGTGGCTGCTGGATGCCAGACAAGTCGAGTGGCTTTGGAGGTTCCAAAAAGAGCTTCCCGAGGATTCTATTCGAAAAACTTCGTTGTGTGATTGCCTCACAAGCAATATACGCCCTCAACGACTTGGTTCTGATGGTCAACAAACCCAAAACGCTATTCTCGAGATACTACCCTCCTTCCCTTTCCACAAACGGCCAAGGTTTTGGGTAGATGGTAGTACACTCCCCTGGATATATACGAATCAACAATCGTCACAAAAGCAAGATCAGGTCGATAAAGGTCCATTGTTTAGCCAGGATTCTGTCGACTTCGGTGACCACAAAAGGACAGGGTTATCATATGCTGCCGAATATGGACATTTGGTTTTCACCGAATACTTCCTTTCAGAAAAGGACCTCCGAATCAAGTCGCAAGATGATAATAGGAAATCGCCATTATGGTGGGCAGCATTTAACGGCCACAAGAAGGTGGTGCAGGCGCTGCTCGAGAAAGGCGCCGACGTTAACGCCCAGGGACGCTACGACCGCACCGCACTATATGCGGCATCGGGAAACGGCCACAAGAAGGTGGTGCAGGCGCTGCTCGAGAACGGCGCCGACGTCAACGCCCAGGGACACTACGAAGGCACCGCACTATATGCGGCATCGGGAAACGGCCACGAGAAGGTGGTGCAGGCGCTGCTCGAGAACGGCGCCGACGTCAACGCCCGGGGACAGTACGGCGGCACCGCACTGCAGGCGGCATCGGAATACGGCCACGAGAAGGTGGTGCAGATGCTGCTCGAGCAGGGTGCGTAAGCCTCAAAAAAGGAATATAGCAGAGCAAGTTAGATTAGGAAGGTTGAGAATAAATTTACTTCTATTCCTCTCTATTTGCCCTCTACGAGCACGGAGAGTACTCCTAGTAGTAGGACAATTAATTCTACCTTCACGCGGTGTCCGCTGTTAGTACTAAAGAGAGGAAGAGCGTTCCTAGTACTTTGTGGCGCGAGGAAAAGACGCTGCACCGACCTCTGCGAAGCTAAATGGATCAAAGGTATCGTCTTTATCTCAGGATTTGTACTAATACTCTATAGTCTCATCTATACGAGGACGATATCGAGACACTATCACCCTACGGATACCAAGCTTCTCAATAACGTTGTGAGGGCATCCTGCACGCAACGAAAAAGAGAAACGGAGATAGTAAGAGCATGGTAATAGATCTAGTAGGGCAGGTGGTAATTACTACGGTGATTACTACAATTCTATACGAGATATCCGCCCTTTCAGAGTGGAATTCTACATGGGAAAGCCTGCTATTCCTACAAAATTTCGTGAATGATTGGCTAGAAGCGCTGCACCGCATCTAGCCACTAGCAGTAAAGCTTTGGTGGTAGTGGATCCTATCCATGTTCTTTGTTAGAAAAAAAAGGTGCACTTATTGTGACACCACAATTGCACTTGTCTGTACCGCCTGTTCCAATCACACTTAATCGAGCTCGTGCGCTTATTTAGCTTACTTCTTTTCGACGCGGGCACACGCAACCTTATATTCGTCTTAAGCGGCTTAACTTGCAGGCGTAGATATAGGTGGAGGTTGATCTATTTCCAAGTCGTCGTAAGACGCACTGATCCCGCTAAAATAGATGCTGAAGGTGATGTTAACTCGTCGGTATTAACAACAGGCGGGTTCGCGCTAGCGGCTGCGGCATGGGCAAAGTAGATATTCCGGTGATAAATGACGAAGAATTGCGAGGGAGGGTCGTCCTTGCCTGAGTCAAGACCCGTACTATCACAGATCTAAGTCGACTGGGAAATGGTGGGTTCGACTTGAGTTTGCCACTCCTACACTTACGTCCTGAGTCATCTCATCTACATCGAATGCTTTGCTCACGACATGTACGTTTCTTTCCAGGTTAGATTCGAAGGAAATTGGACAAAGCACAATGCTGATAGACGAAAGTCGCGAATCTGAGTATGTATCGAATACTAGATGACGTTAACATAGTACTGCGAGAGCTCCTGGCTAAGGTCAAGACGGTGCAACTAGACGGAGCGCAGTGTTCCTTATGAACCAAGCTGGGTCAAGCCTCACATCGCTCAGACCAAATCTTCCAAGATCTGTCCTGTGCAAAGAGTGCTTATGCTTACGTGCGTCTCGTCCTCCTTTCTGACATGGGCTTTGGAACCTAGCCTAGCAGCAATTTACTCGCCATGACTAAATGGGATACAAATGTCGTGCTTTTCATACCACAGCTGAACGGGCAGATCAGATCGAATATCCCCGATTTATAAGCGAAATTCCATGCTGATGAGCTTACCATCTTGCAAAAAACCATCGAACCTCTGAGAGAGACACTCACGAAATGACCGCAAGGACAGTCGCATATGGTCAACATCAGTAGAATTTGCAGCGTCTTTCGAGTCATCCTTTAGCTTCAAAAATGGCGTGCCTCGCTTATATACCATATTGAGCGTAGCCTAATTTCCATCCATCCGAGAGGCTTAGAGTAGCCTGCTTGTATCGGAGCTGTAACGACATTCAACAGTCGTTTCAATTAGGCCCGATACTGGTTGTATTGTTGATCGACAACTGTCGCGAAGACCCAAGGATAGAAACCCTTAGTATAACTTAACGGCGACGAAGGCGATTTAGTCAGGCTGTATAGCATTTCTTGCACGTACGATGCAAAAGACGAAGCCATTTCGGACAAAAGCCTAAGCCTAGCAGACGAGAGCAGGCGAGAAAGACAATCGATAGTTTGCGCCAAGAAGTATACTCGCTAAAGCTAGGCCAGAGGAGTCTCTGTGTGCTGCCGTACCAGCCGACGTCATGCTTTCCTATTTTGGGAGCAGTAAACAATGCCGCTCAGCTTGCGCCCGCAACTTTCTGATGCGTCCGATACAACACCCCACCACCACCACCACCACCACAAGACCACAAAAGATACACCAGCGCTGCAAATTCACCGTCATGGTCATCACAACAAGAAGAATTTAGAAACATTGCAACCTCGACCCGCAAGAAAGCACGCTACAAAACTACCAACGAAGCGCCGAGCCAAGCGACAGTCATTAACACCTGCACACCCATCAGTACCTTATAGATAGGTGGTCTATCCTACGACAATCAGGATGCTCCTCGAAGATTCACCCTCCGCCCTCCTCCGCGCCACCTTCTCAAACTTTAGCACAGGTCCCGATCGCGCCGCCGTCTCGCGCATAAACGACAGCCTGAGCACTCTGCAACAATCGCGCGCATTGCGAGTTAACGATGCCGAAACGGCGCTGCGACGTCTTACACGTCAGCTAAACACGGTATCATCACAGCACCGTGAAGCACTACAGGGCCACGACTCCCAACGTCATGCGAGCGAGATCGTGGAACTAGATACGCGGAAGTTCCGCGTTGCAAAACAAGCGCAGGAGTTGGAGGTTGAGGGAGAACGCCTCGATTCCGAGCTCGTCAGACTGCGGCGCAGACTCGAAGAGCTCGAAGCGCAGGGCTTAGAAGGCGATGCGACTACGCGGCGAAACCGTGAGCAAGACGACCCTACAGTGTACGTTCTCTTCTATTGTTTTGCCCTCCATTTTTCTGTCTATCCTCCTCGCTTTTTGTGACCGTGTCATACATCATCGAATGCACGCTAATGTGGTCTTAGACTGCGCCTCTGGCTCTACCGATCGCTCGGCATATCCCTCGAACAAGATCCAGCAGGAAACTACAACAAAGCTACAGTCAGCAACACGAAGAAAGGAGATGTCCATGTTGTGAACATTGAGCCGGGGAAATTCAGTCGATATTTTTATGCCGACTACTTTTGGAGCACTATGAAGGGTTAGCTAGAGGACAGACAAAAGAGAAAAGGAAAATGAATGCGACAGGAATGAGGACAATTCTTTGGGAACAGACTATGACATCTCGGCGTCCAGGATGAAGTTGACTTCTTCTCATTGGATACCCATAATTTTGACTCCAGGCGTTGGATGCTTTTAGGCTCACTTCCGCCCACCATGGCGCACATCAAAAAGGTGGAAGGCATGCGTTGGGCTAGTTACAAATAGATTATGACTGACTGCACTCCATCACGACTTGGCCTCCCTCTCCACTATGCCAGCAAATTCCTTCAGGTCTTGACACCGCCATCCATAGCCTACCAGCCCCTTTTCTACAGCCATCTTGCTTTCTGCTTCCTTGCCCCAGACAGGCCCGTCACCAACAAGGAACACAGATGATATACCCACATCCTTCGCCGGCTTATGATCGTGCCCCAGACTCTGCGCCACATGCAAAACAAGTTCCTTTGGAATATTCTCCGCAGCAGCGTACCGCAACAACGCCTCGAACTTCCGCTGATCAGCCAGCTTCAAGTCCTCAGCCGTGGTTCCAAAGTCCTCGGCCGTGAAGACGCGAGACCAAGCTACAGAGCCAAGCTTCGTCGAGGCGAAACTGAGATCGGTCGCGAATTTGTCGACGTTTGAGAGTGCGACGAGTGCATACCCTTTGCTTTCGAGGACTTTGAGCGCGTCGAGCGTGCCCGGAAACAGTGGCCATGACTCGATGTTGGATTGACTCCCGAAGGCAGCTACTTCGTCATCCGAAGTCTGCACGTCCAGGGCGTTTGCGATGCGCCGCCAGATCTCCCGTAGCACGCCGTCGAATCGCATTGGCTTCTCCGCCAGTTCTAGTTTGATTGCATCTTCCTGTTTCTGGAAGATTTTGAGGAATTCGATGTCGCCTTTTGTTGCGCAGTTATGGATTGTAGATGAGAGGGGCGTTGAGTCGCGGTAGGGAGAGGATGGTGGGAGGCGCGAGATGAGACTGGCGAAGGCGTGCAGGATGTGAGATTTGTACTGGATTAGAGTGCCATAGACATCGAAGGAGATGAGTTTGTAATCAGATAATGGCAGAGTTGGGTTCGTTGGGGGCGGCATAGGGCTTTCTGAAGACATGATTGAGTGGGAATGTTACTGGCTGGTCCTTTGGATCGGTTGACGGAGAGGGAGACTTGGGTGGCCTTTTGCTCGGAAGAGCCCTTGCTGGGTGAGTGTTGTGACTACTTGAAGCTGATAATATTGAATGCTTGTGTGATTATCTCCAGGTCTGGTCGAACTCGCACTCTGCTACGGGTAGTTCTTCTTAACTCTTAGGCACGTTGCGAAAAACGTTCACGTCGATTGAATTGACGCAGTCAGTATTGGATTTGCAATACGCGAGATCAATTGGAGCAGTTGAGCTCTGCCGAAATAAAACTGGGCGACGAGCAATATTAAGTTTGACTGGTAGACGATTGACCGAAGTGCAATGCAAACGAGGAACAGGCAAAACTTATTCGAAAATACTGAATTCGGATTTCGACGATTTCATGAGATTCAAGGAGGGCATGCCAAGCTCGTGACTAGAAACGACCGACGGCAAAACCTGAGCTTTGAGGGCTCTCTGCTCGATTCATAGCGTCGGGCATAATAAGTCGCGACGCTGTAGTAGCTGTTGTCGTTGCGGAGGGTACCAGGCTGAACAGTCCGGCCGATCGGTTGGAAGGTGACTACTAGAGTTTCAACCGTCACTGTAGCCAATTTAGATGGGGGTATTGAAGAGATGCACAACTGCCAGGATGCTTTGAACAAAATCGATAGTGGGCCAGGTGACAGAACGAGCCATTCTCACACACAAGTCCGCTGACCATTATCGAGGACCTTAAGCATTTCTATACGGAGTCGACCACGAACTGTTATTCTCACACAACACCACTGATCAAAACCGAGTTTGTAGATTAAGAGTAGCGCTCCACACCCTGCTTCTCCGTCGACCTTCTCGGAGAAGAAATTTCTGATGGGCCCATCTCGACTGGTGCAACACCGTGAGTTCCTACCGCATACCTAGCATCCGTCAGGACTATTTCTCGGTTTGAATATCATCAGACTTACACGTTTGCATTGTGATTGGGTCCATAAGCAGGTGCAGCCGGGGCCATATTCGGGCTCGGTGCGCCTGAGCTCATCAGAGGCTGGTGCTGACTCATCATCGGATCGACTGGGGTTCCAGTAGTGGGTGATCGCAAGGCTTCTTGATGGTATTGTGGTGGCATAGAGTAGCCGGAGACGGTCGACATGTGGCCAGGCTTACCGTACATCGAACCGTGCGTTGACACAAATCCATGGGGGACCTCCTGTGCTGGCGCGGTTGGCATTGGTGTCTGGCCTCGTCTTGATACCCTCCCACAGAACCATATAGCGACGCCTGCCGCGAGCAGAACAGCTGAGCCTCCGATAGCGATACCGGCGATCGCACCAGCGCTCAAACCATGGCTTGGTGCCGCAGTTGTTGTGACAGTAGCAGCTGAGCTTGTAGACGTCGGTGACGGCGTAGCTGATGTAGTAGCTACTCCACTAGGGATGTCTCCCTCGCTTGGCCAATCCTCACCCGGAAGCAGCATGAAGGAACTATCGGCCGCCACTTGCTTTTGCCTTTCTAGACTTGTGGATGCATTGGGATTTATCACGCCGACCATTTGGTACCCTATGCAACTGTTTGGTGCTCCGCAGTAGAAGAAGATCGGTTCGGTGTCGTTAACTGTGACTTGATACTTTGGTGGCTCGTCCAAGACTACGTCGACGGGCTTAAAACCAGAAGTAAAGCCATAATGCCCAGCACCTAGAATCATCTCATACGGGACACATGGATACTCATAGGCAGCTCGAATCACGGAATGATTCGTCGGATAGAATTGGAATTCTGTACAAATCAGTCTCAACTTGACATTGCTTGTCGTACTTCTCTTACCGATAACATCCCCCACTTCAGCGACTGTGACATCCGGCGTGAACTTATGTGCGGCTTTTGCGACTGCGATGGTGTGTGTAACTGGTCCGCTTGTGGAATTAGAACTGGAACTTGCTGAAGCGGTGGCTGACTCAAAAGACGCGCTCGACGTTATGGTTGCGAATGTCGATGACTCGGATTGAGCTGAAACCGCGGCTGAGACAGCAGCTAGAATGGCAAGGATACGCATAGCTGCTCTCGAACGAGTGACTTGAGTATCAGGAAACGACCGTGCTGGCTGCTAAGAGCTATATCGGAGGATCCGCGAGATTCACAGCGATAAGGGAAAGAAGAGAAGAGGTGCAACTGCACAACAGCATACAGTTTCTGTCGACCAAGACTTGGGCCGAAGGTCTCGTATTCGTCGCTCGGGTTCATCTGGGCCGCAGCAACAACTTGACTAGTAACGGCTTCACTAGTCCAGATCTTGGGAAGATTGCCATAAGCACTTTCCTGCATGGTTCTGCTCCGATGGCTTTAGGCGGCATGTCACCCATAGACAGTTCTGGAGCTGTTAGGGCAGACTATAAGCGTCTCTTTTTTGGTTTCCACAGTCGCATGGGAGCTGTCAGCTCGTCGTTCATGCCAAATCCGGGAAAGTCCATAGCCACTTCGCTCGCCTAGAATGAACTAACGACAGATGTTGATGAGGCTGAAGGACTTTTGAGGTGCTTGATTGGAGAGCCGTGGAAGGAGGAAAGGGGAGCGGCAGATGTGGAAAGTGGTCTGCCAATTGCGGTAAGCTCGTTATTAGCGTGATAAGGGAGTCGCCACTTTGTTCCTCCGGCTTCCCAAAAATATTATGTCACTCATCTCCACAAATACAAAGAACTGGGCTAGTCGACTTCCTGAACATCCCTATCAATCCCAAGCACCTTCGCACCTCGATTTCTCCGTATCTCGTTACTGCGATTGACAACCTGACTGTTCAGCGCCCACCACCAATTCGCAAACATCTTCTCGCCTATTTCCCAGTTGTCGGCAGCATAAGGGTCATCGCCCCATATTCTGATACCCTCGGCTGAGTCTTCCATGTCGTATACTAGGTCAAGCAATGCTGTTGGAGTTCTAGCATTCGGAGGCCGTATTTCTGGCGCCTGCGAAAAAACGTGAATGAGCTTGTCTCTTACACTTGGCCACGGCAGAATGTCTAGGACAGGATGATGCGGGTTGCGTCTTTGGGCTACAGTTGGCCAGAGGTTGGCGGGTAGGTGACTATATTCCGCCATCGGCGAACTGTGGAAGAGGGAATCTGCATCGAGCGACCAGATCAGTAAGTCGATTCCCATCCTCTTTGCTATTGCCATTGCACCACGCAGGAGATTGAGCTCCAGTATAGGTAGATGTACTTCGTCCATGCCGAGGCTTTCGTCGAAGTAAGAACTAGATCGACGAGTTCGGCTTAGGCTATTGTTCCACTTCTCAATGGGCATGTTGGAGTCGTTCATCGACGGTGACGAAGGTAGTGATGGAAGCGGAAAGGCATATGAGGCGTCAAAGGCTTCGAGTACCTTCGGGTCCAGACAGTTTGCCTCAATATATTCTTGTTCTAGGACTTCTGTTTGCAATGGGAAGTAGCTGGAGCTCGTAGGGACTGTGTAGGGTAAATAGTCGAAGTTATCTGACGAAGCATTGATTGGCGAGGCTGTGTTCAATGGTGTCGGCGTTCGAGGCTGCTGGCTGGAACTGGTCTCTGACGCGCTGTCCTTACTGGCTTGTCGTTCGAGACTCTGTAAGTGCTCCTTTTTCCGACGCCGGTACCGTCTTTGAGCAAGGACGTTCAAGATTCTTTTGCGCTCGGCTGGGTTCTCTTCAATTGGTGGTACGTCTAGCTGCGTTGCTTTCCGTTTAGGACCAGTGCTTGACATTGTGAAGGGAGAGTATTTCGTGTTGTACTTAGAAAAGACTGTAACCTATGTGAGACCTTTTTGAAAGGAGTGAAACCATGTTGGGGTGAGACGCGTTCCTGGTCTCGAGAAAGCTGGAAGAGAATACGTGGATAGCGCTGAGTCAGCAGCATAACGCAAAAGGCCAAGACATGACTCGACGCTAGAGTATGTTCTCTGATTGGTCTTCCTGAGATGCTTGCGGGCGAAACGTTATGCTTGCATAACTAGCGTCAGTTACAAGTGCATATTGCGACGTGACTCGAGATGATCCAAGATGTCGTTTATGACCTCAGTTGCAGCGGTATAGTAAAGTCCATGTGCGGCATTCTCGTATATCCTGAGATTGACGTCAGGTATGTGACCTTTGATGGGCCCTGAGCTCGCTTCCAGTGGCATGCCTGAGCATGTTAGCACGTCTGAAACGATGTCCGTTGCAATACTTACTTTGGTCCTTCCCACCGTGCAGGACTGTGACTTTGACATCCTGTGACTTGGTCTTGCCAAGGGTTTTGAGCTTCTCGTTGAAGTCATAGTTGCTCAAAATCTGGCAACACCTCTCGATGGCTATCGCATCTGCCTGCTTGACGAGATCGATGAAAAATTCCTGGGCAGTCTCGCTCATTGCAATACCATGAGGCACGCCAAATACGCCGCCGATGCTCGCTTTGACAAATGCATTTCTGTCTTGACGGAACCCATCCATTATCATGTCCCATAATTCTTGAGCCGGTGCCAGAGGGTTCGACTCGGTCTTCAAAGGATACGGCAAGCTCGGCCCCATCCAGACAAACCCTTGAACTTGTTTCTCAAGACCATGCTTCTTCATAAGTTCGTATACGAGCAGACTTTCGCCGCAGCCCATACTGCTGCAGACAAATGTGAAAGGACCGAGATCTTCGATGGATTTGATGATTGCGAAGGTGTCTTCGGCAAATGTATCATAGGTTACCTCGATGTGCTGGGGCCCTGCCCATTCGCTTTTGCCAAAGCCTCTCCTGTCACTAGCAATACAGCGGATGCCATGAGTCTGGCTGAGCGGTAACATAAGATGTTCATACATGCGGCCACTCATTGGCCAACCGTGAATGAAGAAGAGGGTTCTGGTTGTGTTTTTGGCAATCGAGTCATTATCAGGGCGGAAGGTAAGCTCCTGAGATGGTCTGTAGTCAATGTAGAATAGTGAGGCACCGTCTTGGGGTGAGGTGATGTAAGGCATCTTAACAAAAATCAGATCTTGTAAGTGTTCCAGTCGAGTTAACAGTTTGATGTTTCTGAGGAATGCGCTCTTACTTGGTGCAATCCAGCATTCGTAGGTTCAAAGACAGAGATTTATACTTGCATAGGTGGGCTCTATAGGCGCTTACATTAACGTAAAGCTGCAAGCATAACGCGCCAAGACGCCTGCATGTGAGGCAGTAACGGTTATCTTTCTAGAGCTTTGCTAATTTTCAGCCAACTTGCTATTCTTTGAGCCAAGGTAGCCCAAGCTTGTGCATCTCCACTGCAAGCTGAAATAGGTAGTCCAGGCTCTCGCATTGCGTCTTGGCTTTGGCCACAGTGTCGCCCCAGACGTAGCTACAACTATCAGTGACGCCGTCATTTCAATTCAAAGGTGACTTACATCCCATGCCGCCTAACAAGCACGGCGTAAGTGTCAGGATACTTCTCCATGGCCTCTTCAAGAGCGCCAGTCAGGTCTTCTTCAAACGGGGTGTTTTCGATGATCGGCACTCTCAGAGTGTCGTTGAAACCCAGCATGCCCTTGCCGGGCCCTTTAGGAATGCCTTTGATCTGCTCGATGTTGCTAATTTCGAAGCAGGCATCTTTGCCATACATAATCTCAACCAATAACGTCACGAGCACGCACCACTGGGAATGGCTGTGAATACAGCAGCCTGCACCTCGTTCGAAAGCTGCCAAGAAAAGGGGTGTGCATGCGGATGGCTTCAGGTCGAGCGGTTTGCGAATATACTTTCTGGCGGAGGGAGGATATTTTGGTGTGGGATACTCCATGACGAAGATATTTTCACTCCTCATCATTTCCTTCTGCACTCCGGAAGGAGCGATGAAAATATGGCTGTCCTTCTTGATACTGGTTCCGCCTCCAGTACCCGTGCACCAGCCATTGAAGAAGAATCGTTTGCAAAGATCTGGTATGAGATTTGCTGGATGGTCAGGGTCATCCGATCGTACAAGGTGGTCATTGTTTTCAGCCATGGTGAGAACGTCTATAAGGAGTCAACGAATTCAGTGGACAATGATGGACCACGAGTACTTGTAACACTTCCTTGTTGGGCAACGACAACGTGCAAAATCAGCGGGCCAGATATCGCGTAGGGCATGAGCACGTGTCAGACTAACCTGATCTTTTCATGTGTGGCAGCGAAGCTTGTCACGTCATCAACGTGGGCTTTGGTGGTTTAAACGCACGCAAATATGCACCTCCTGATGGGTGCCAGAACTGAAGGAGTCTAACAGCGTTGCTGTAATAGACGCTGAAAGGAATTCTAGAGTAAGTGACATAGAGGACGGATTGAAGGGACGCAACAACCGCGGGCGATGCAGGGGTCCTGATTGTTCTCCGGGGTTCTGTGTGCACTTTGCCAAACTCCGCACCAGCAGCACACTTTAAATTTAGTGTCACCTTCCAGTCTCGTAGAGGACAAGTAGACCGTTTCGAGAAACGCCAGCGACCTCATAAATCGCACATCCACAATCCATTTTCTTCCTCCTTGAACCATCAGTCAATCTTTTAATACTCCCTCCATTTACCATAGAGGGCATTCAGTATGAAATACCTCGCTCCTGCGCTTTGTGCGCTGCTGGCTTCACGAGCATGTGCTCAAGACGAAGCCTCCGGCACCGAAACCAGTGTCGCTGAGAAGCCCACCTTCACGGTAAGATCAAATTTTCCTAGGCTGTTGATGAGGAAGATTGAAGGCTAACAATGCCTCAGCCTTCGAACCTAAAAGCTCCCTTCCTCGAGCAATTCACAGACGACTGGGAGACACGGTGGAAGGCTTCACATGCTAAGAAGGAGGATTCCAAGTCCGACGAGGACTGGGCCTACGTGGGTGAATGGTCGGTAGAAGAGCCGACCGTGCTACCAGGTATTGCTGGCGACAAGGGTCTCGTCGTCAAGAATCCTGCTGCCCACCACGCCATCTCTGCCAAGTTCGACAAGCCGGTCGATAACACTGGCAAAGACCTCGTTGTTCAGTATGAGGTCAAGTTGCAGAAAGGCCTCGAATGTGGTGGCGCATACATGAAGCTGCTCAGAAATGACAAGAAGCTGGCATCTGATGAGTTCTCAAATGCCTCGCCGTATGTAATTATGTTTGGTCCTGATAAATGCGGTACCACGAACAAGGTAGGACAGCCTGAGCGCATCTCCATAAACATCATGGCTGACAACAAAAGGTCCACTTCATTTTCAAGCACAAGAACCCAAAGACCGGCGAATACGAGGAGAAGCACCTGAAGAGCCCACCCTCTATCAAGAATGACAAGCTCACCCACTTGTACACCCTCATCGTCAAGAAGGACAACAGCTTCGAGCTGCTGATCGACAACAAGTCCATGAAGAACGGTTCCCTCCTCGAAGACTTCTCCCCGGCTGTTAATCCTCCGGCCGAGATCGACGACCCAAAAGATACCAAGCCAGATGACTGGGTTGAGGAAGCGAGAATTCCAGACCCAGAAGCCAAAAAGCCAGAAGACTGGGATGAGGATGCCCCATTCGAGATTGTCGACGAGGACGCCGAAAAGCCAGACGACTGGCTCGAGGATGAACCATTGACTATCCCAGATCCCGAAGCCGAGAAACCAGAGGACTGGGACGATGAGGAAGACGGTGACTGGATTCCACCTCAGGTCCCAAATCCCAAGTGCGAGGAGGTCTCTGGCTGCGGCAAGTGGGAACCACCAATGAAGAGGAACCCAGCCTACAAGGGCAAATGGACTGCGCCGTTCATTGACAATCCAGCCTACAAGGGTGTCTGGAAGCCAAGGAAGGTCAAGAATCCAGACTACTTTGAGGACAAGAACCCCTCCAACTTTGAACCCATGGGTGCCATCGGCTTCGAGATCTGGACCATGCAATCCGACATCACTTTTGACAACATCTACATTGGCCACTCTATCGAGGACGCCGCTGCTTTCCGAACGGAGACCTATGACGTGAAGAAGCCAATTGAGGAAGCTGAGGAGGCGAAGAGCAAGCCTAAGCCATCTGAGAAGCCCAAATCTCCCAACGACCTTGTTTTCATGGATGACCCAGTTACATATGTCAAGGAGAAACTCAACCTCTTCATTACCCTTGCCAAGAAAGACCCCGTCGAAGCCATCAAGTTCATGCCCGAGGTCGCCGGCGGTCTTGGTGGTGCCCTCGCACTTGCCATTGCTCTCATTGCTCTGATCGCTGGCTCCGGATCTGGCGCGGCTCCAAGCAAAGAAGATATCAAGAAGACTGCCCAGCAGGCCAAGGAAAAAGGCACTGAGGCCAAGGACAAGGCTGCCGATGCTGTTGCATCCGGTACCGAGACTGCTAAAGATGAGGTCAACAAGCGAACTACCCGATCCTCTGGCAAGGCCGAATAGTTCTCGGAACGCGCTCTACTTCATCAAATGCGGGTGGGCAAACTCGAGGAATGGTACATGCATCATGTCACGACGACTGATCTGGAGTACAAGCGGCATTCGGGACTCACTTCAGACAACTCCTGTCCTTCGAGGGGACATATACCCACCGTGGAAACGCAGTATGCAAAGAGGAAGATGTCCATCCTAGCTGGGTGATTCAGCCCTTGACGGAATGTAAGACATGAGCTCTATCTATCAGTTTTAGCGCTGCTGTATCAAGACATGACATAGAAATGGTATGGTATCAAGTCGTTCCAAGTATGACTTTTACAGTGTGTCGGTTTTGCAGTACGCCGTCCTGATAAAAATGATTACTCGTTTCTCGCGGCTCGCTTACATTGACTCTTTCACAAGTGCGTTTTCTGACCAGCCCTAGCCCTCTCATCACCCTAACCACCGCTACCAGACGGCTACTGGTAGCACGACGTAAATTACCAGATTGCAAAACGCGGGCGTGCTGGCTATCGCTGCCCAACAATGCCATCAAGAACCGACTCGAGATAATTGCTTCGCTTTTAGTGTGATCGTCTTTTACAGCTGTACTTGCTGTCTAGCTGAACCATACGCTGTTTAAGATCATTATCTTCACCCGAGTAAAACGCATTATATCACAGTTTCTGGTAGCCGCTAACACTCAGGAACTGATGCGCGAAGCAAGCAACCAATTATCACGTAGAGCCCCGAAATCGATAACACAAAATAGACTCTGGATCGATCGGTTCTCGGTCGAGTTCACTTCAAAGAGCGCATTTTCAGGAAGTCCTGTTGGTACTATCATGAGTGGTTCGAGGGTTCGCATGACGACGAATACAGCACTGTAACGGGGAGAAATCTCAGAAGGTGATGAACATGAGGGGTTGTGTCAATACAACGGGTCGTAAATTCGGATGGCAGGCAGGTGAAGAAACAGCGGCCACAGGAGAAACGAAGATGATGAATCCAGGATGCTCTCGATGACAGCTGAGAGCATACAAGCAGGCATTATGAGGTCAAGTAATTGCAAGCTATGGAAAGACGGAGGGAAGGGAATCGTAATGAGGATGCAGAGATTTCCGCCTATTGGCTTGATGTGAGGCAACATGCAACGATGCTGTTGGAAGAGTAGTCTTATGATTCACTTTGGAAGTGGACGAAGTGACAGGTAAGTTATACATGAAAATGCACTCGCTGGTTAATGCAGTAAAGGATTGACCCCTATAATCATGCACGCCGCCAATCAATATTGCCTCCGGTCGCTGTAGTCTGTTGTACTACTATAACATATTCTTCGAGTACATCCTTGTGAAGCGATCTGTGCAACTCTCTCTCCGAAACAAAAAAGCCAGTTTGCCGCCAAATTTTCTGTTTATAGCAGCGACACGAGATGGTGGTCGACTACTCGCAGTGAATAGCCTCTCTTTCATCCAATCCAGCAAGTTGTCACCCGCAGCAGCAAACTTTTTGAGCAAGAAGTTTTTCGCAGCCATTGTCAGTTCTAGAATCCGGTAGATTTAGTAAGGTTTTAAGCGGTTGAAGTATTCTATACTTAAATGCGAAAGTTGCTTCATATCACTATATAAATTACTCTAGCGAGCGAAAAATTAGTTCGCGCCGAGGTAGTAGTATATGATAGTCGGTAATGGGTAATAAGTAAACTGGGTTAGGGAAACTCTAGGCAATCTGAATGAAAGGACCTTATCAGAGACAAACGAAGAGTTGAGCTCATCAGATAGGAACGTTTTAATCTCCTGATGAGCGAGCTCGTGGAGGTGGCAATCTTTACATGACAAATGTGACAACAGGAGATGGAGAGTGACGAGGAAGCATAGGACGAAAAGACGCTTGATCACTTGCTGGGGAGGGGCCGTCGCCCCTAGGAGGGCCGGGAAACAACTACTTCAATCAAATTAACTCCACCTATAAAGATATGCAACACCATAGACTTGCAACACCACGTTCGATACCGAATTCCAACTGCGATCGCTAATTACATGTTCTCTATTGTACGTAAGCGTTCAGCAACTGTCCTGAAGGAATCTATAGAGGTAGAGGGACCTGCAGGGGTAGGAGTTGAGGGCCTCCCTCGCTTCTTTGCCGCCCTCGTTGCCGTTGAAGACGATTGCGCTTTGTCATAGGCTTTCTTTATATTCTCGACATTTGCAAACGCTCTATTGAGGTCCACCGGTCCCTGTTTCTTGGATTTAGCAGCGTGGTCATCTGACAAGCCTTTATAGGTAGTAGCTTGACGTTGAGCCTCTGCAAGACGAAACTGCAGCCGGTCTATTGTACGGCCTGTCTTGGCAAAGAGATCGCGTATATTACGATCGAGGGTGGTAGTCTTTTGGAGGCTGTTAACGGCTTCATATAGCTCCCTATGGTTGGTAGGGGTGCGTAGAACTAGGGCAGGTGTTGCTTGCTTCCGCGGAGTGCCTGGACACTGGTGCTCGCTGTCGCTAGCTACCTGGCGGACGAAGGGTGAGGATAAGATCTTGTTCGGGTTGTAGGGTACGATTCCCGCTGTTTTGAAGCCGGATTTGATATTGCGTACTACCATAGCATCCTCCCTTGCAGATTGGTAGTATTCTAGGAATCGTTGCTTCTTAACTGGTGCGGTATCATCCAGTTGACTGTGGTAGTTAACCGCAGCGCGATAGCTACGTTTAAGGGACGAGAATACGCATAGATCAAGCGGTTGAAGGATATGCGATGCGTGCGCAATCAGATAATAGGGTATTATCTGGTTCTGATGACATTCCCACATAAATTCCGTAGTACAGTGACTGCGGTGGCCATCTAGGATTAGCAACCGGTATTCCCCTTTCTCGAGCCCTATTGCAGTCTGAGGGATGAATATTTCGCGTAGCCATCGCAATCCGAGGTCGTCCGTGGTATAGGCATTATCTGATGAGGTATAGTACCAATCCGGGGTCTTAGACGGGATGAACCATTGCTGTTGAACGCTTTTCCCCTTGAATATTACCAGTGGGACTAGTGCCTTGCCTATTGCGTTAATACACTCGATAACGGACACCCATTCCCTCTGTTCGGTCCTCGAGACATAGGATCGCTTCGAGGAACTGGATCCTATGATTGTCTGGTTCGCGCAGGGCCCGAGGGCATTACCTGTCTCGTCCATATTATAGATATTCGTAATCTTGATTTTGTAGACAGTAAGCAGCGATAATAAGATTATAAACCACTGGGAAACGTTCGAGGAATAGAGATCATGAACTCGTTGACTAGCTATTGCAACACCCTTCTTTGTATGCACATCTGGGTGTCGGTTTATGAAGTTTCTTGCCCATAGCTTTCCTAGTTTGCCGTCCCCACCAGCGGCACGGTGGATGGTAGAGGCCATATCTTGTAATTGGCGATGGTTGAACGCGTGCCCTGCTCGCTCGGCTTCGAGCAGCCATTTGACTAGCATATCCTCCTGTAAAGGACTGAGTTTCTGTTGGTGGGCGTGACTGGCGACGTGACTTCGCTGGCCACGTCTTCGCCGCGACAAGGTGCTATGATCGAGGTTGTACGCAGCTGCGCAGGCTCGCAAGGAGGGAAAACGACCGGCATCGAGGTCTTCGAGGGCCCGGGCAATGATATATTCTTTATCCATTGCTGGTATGAAGAGTTGGTTGAGTGGTAAGCGATTGCAATTGATAATGGTGGTGTTGTTGTGGTGGTGCAAGTCAGTTGTGGTGTAAAACTCTATAGGTGGAGTTATCGCTAGTCGAACAAGTACGCTGGCCAAGCTATGCCTTGTCTGCTCCATCCATACTCACCTTTTCCGCAGACACTTCGGTACCTCTCCTCGTGACTTCCGCCTCCTGCCGTTCTTGCCTTCTTTGAAAGGAAAACGTCACAAGGGTAATAATAAGTAGGAACAACCCCATCGCGATCATTGCCCAATTGCCTTCGTACCAATCCGGACCCTGCGTCGTGTTGTAGAACAAAATGCTCCAAAACATGTATACTGCAATGCTGAACATGTTCATGCTCGCGAGCACCACTGATCGCTTTGCATCATCACCACGGATAAGATCGTTCGCCCAGGCAAACATAGTGGTTTGGCCCGCAAATTGGCAGCCGTTGAGGATGAGAGCTGCGAACTTGGCTCCACGTGTCGGTGGCTGCAGCATCACGGCGCCGGATGTAATCGCCGTGAATGAGAGTAGTATCCCCACATGCCAGCGTCGTTGGCGAGGATTCCAATCGCTGTACCATCCCAGTAATAGTGTAGCGACAATTCCCATTCCAGATACAGAGGTCGGGATATAGTTGACTTCTTCAATTGTGTAGTCGCCTGTTGAACGGAGCCAAAGTTGCATGATCGCATTGGTCGAGTACATCTCGGTGTTTGAGTTGGCAAGCCAGAGCAGGACAAAGGCCCAGAAGTGCCATGATGCCAAGACTCGACGGATGAGGGACCAGCCCAGTACACCACGCTGCTTAGTGACTTCCGGAAGACGCTCAACTGCCAACGTTCGTTCTTCGGGTTTGAGATACCGTGCAGAAGTTGAGAGCGGTGTGTCTGGGAAGAACAAGAAGCCATAGATGGCGATTGGAAATGTGATCAAGAAATCAATGACAAAGAGCCACCTAAAACCTTCAAAGCCCGCGCTGCCATCAAGCGTCGTTTGGATGGCGCCTTGCATGATACCACTGAACAATGTGCCGGCAAGACCAGAAGAAGTGAAGATTGCAGTTCGCTTGCCAATCTCGGAGGGCTTGTACCATGAGCCGAGGATCCATTGGACACCTACGAAGCAGGACGCTTCAAAAAAGCCTTGGAAGAAACGGATGACCATGATTTGCCTAGGATTTGTTGTGAAAGCCGTGCCAAGCGTGAAGATTCCCCATATCAGGCAGGTTGTAGGCAGCCAGATACGTGGTCGAACCTTCTGCAGGATGAGATTGTTGGGGATTTGACCAAGCAGATAACCGCCATAGAATATGGTATTGATCTGTTCTGCAGTTAGCACCATTGCATAGTAGCCCTGCTAGGGGTATTGACCTGATTCAATTGCGTGCCTTGAAAATTGAGGGCCTCTCTCATGCCGCTGACATAGGCATTGTTGAGGTTGGCGCGATCAAGGTAATTGCTCCAATACATGAGGCATACATATGTCAGAATGAAGAAATCAATCTTCAGGATAAGATGACGCTCCGCCTTTGTGGCAGCTGGCGCACCCCAAGCGACTTGTCTCAATTTACCAAAGAAGCCCATGTCGACAGCACTGTTGCTGGTTCAGCGCACGGATAGCCTTGTTGTCGCCAGGATCCAGTTAGAGAGCGGAACGCTCAAGACATACATGAATGCTTTTGAGCCATCGCAAGGCGCGTGAACGGCACTGTGCCAAACGATAACGTTGCAATTGCCCTCGGCACAACGAAGTCGAGTGGTTTGAAGCCGCTCCACCAGCCAAGACGTCATAGCTCCACACCTGAATGGAAGGGGGGGAATTTATGCATGGAACCTGTAAGGAGAAGCGCGTCTAGCGCGGCGCAGTCTCATCGGCAAGTAGAGCTAGATGAGAGAGCGCGAGCAAGGTAGTGTCGCCAATGGGAAAGTGTGCTGATGTAACTTTCTACTATAGAATGAATGCCGCCAAAATGAGCCCAAAAGCCGAAGCCAAATTGCGGACACGTATGTTCAAGCCTTCTCACCATAATGACCCGAGCATCCTTCTGCGCTGCGCAATCTTGGGCCGCTGTTTTGGAAATCTCTGTATCTGCCATTTTTTGGTCATGTCCGCAGTGACGCCAAGGTTGACCAACACGAACGCTGTCGCGCAAAACATCGTCACGTTCAAGATACGCGTATCTCGAGCAGTGAGAATTGACAAGGCCAGATATATGGTGACTTCGAAGCCGTAGTGAGGACAGACCAGGTTTGTCTCTTCGAAAATGGGGTGATCCGGAACTCGATATTGCTTCAGGCCAGCCAGGTACTTATGAACTTGAAATTGCTTATAGGAGGAAGAAAAGAACATAACAGCCGAAGCAGTCATTCGAGCGGCATCAAAGATGACCACTGGTGTGATGCCTTGCTGTTTGGAGATCTGACTTGGCTGCTTTTGCTGTAGGGCTAGATTAAAAATGTGAGTAAATGGGAATGCAGGCTTCATCCAGGCAAAAGGGACTCGTATCGTATATCTGCTTACCTGGCTCAATCCAGACAGCGACGTTTGTCACAACATAGAAAGCAATGCCGATCAGGTAATGACCAATCCACATCCTCGAGGTGCTAGGCTTCGCGAACGCAATACATTCGTAGAGTCTGCGCAGACCTTGCAGCTGTAAGAGTAATCTAGCCCACATTGATCTGAACTCCCAAGCATTTGCTAGACTCATCCTTGTATCTAAAGGGAAGTAGTGTAGGACATTGAGATGCGCAAATATCCAGTAAGCAGAACATAGTGATGAGCACAAATAGAAATGCTTGAACCAACTGTGTGGCACTGTAATATCGGCCAGCCAGTCAAGAACAGGATCAAACTGTATCCGAAACCATCTTGGGAGGACACTGTCCTCGAACTTGTGTTTTACTGGATTTTCAGAACGAGCGCCATAATTTAGGTAGCGATCCCGTAGATCAGGTATGAAGCGCACAATCAAGATGGCCCATGCAGCTAGAATGTAGAAAGCGCGGATCGACCAAAGGATAGTATCGGGGTCGTACTCTCGGAGCTGACTCTTGCCGTCAAGCAACATCTTCTGCGCTTGTAGAAAGGAAAGAATTGGATGATGCCGGACGCGGCGAGGCAGAAGAGAAGGTAATCGAGCAAGGAACCGGGAATGTACAGCCGGTGGTTTCCGAAAGATCAGCAAGGGTTCAGATACGGAAGCTCGAGCGGGGTCACGTGGGACTGGGCGCCTGGCCGAGTGGATTCGTCTTGTCGCTTGGCTTTTTTGGGGAATCGTTGGTGTCTTTCACTTCTCTTCTCCGTTTGGCTCTCCTTCTAATCTGCCCGTCTACCCTCACTGAAGCCTGTCCGTTCCGCCTTTCGTGTTCCAGCAACTTCCCTTTCATTGTCCATATACCAGCAAGTGGCTCGGCCTTTCTTTGTTCGTAGTTGCGATCACGAATATATCATCTACGCAATAGAAAACTCTTTGAGCTGGACTCAATCGCTCGATTTGCTGACGCCATTGTGACGATTCCCCTCAACGTCCTACTCATTTATTCTGATCGAAAACGAACGGTAGCTTTTCGATTTGTGGATTACTGTTCGAGTCGAAGCCTTCCAAGCATGATCGAATAACGGCAATGCGATGAGCGGAAGTGAAAAGGACGATCAGCGCAATGTGGAGGACAATCAGCTGGCCAAGGAAGCAGAAGTAATAGTGGAGAAGGGTGGGAAAGTTGCCTTAAAAGAGCTCGAAAATGATGCCAAATCTGTTGCCGATGGCGAGAAAGTGACAAAGAGCGACACGCTGGATTATGGTGATGAAATGGATGCCGATGCCGATGCTGATTCTGAAGCCGAAACATTGATACAATCCCCGGAGAAAAAGCGCAACAGCCTCGCGAAAAATTCTACCATCGTCCATCAGATTAAGGTCGCAGGTTCCGATTCTGGCTCAATAATTCTGGCAAACACCTCTGACAAGGAAAATGCGACCCGAAAGAGAAAGCGATCTCAGGAAGGCGCAAATGATCCACCCTCCAGAGCCTCAAGCCGCCGCAGCTCTCCGCTGTCGTCTCCCGTTGCACATATTCAGTCCGAGGCAGAATCAGATGGTAGCACTGCATACGCTAGGAGAACATCTCTAAAGGGACATGATCGTTCAGATACCGAAGGCAAGATCACCTCTCCAAAGAAGCGCAGGAGACGGCCTTCCGACATCATGCCTCCTTCCTCGGCCCACAAGCGCAGCAAGCGCAGCAGCGACGACACCGCCGAGCGAAGAGAAACACGCTCTGCCACATACCCGCGGCCGTCCGACGGTGAGAAGTCGCCATCACCAGAGCCAATCTCAAGGAAAGAACACCGTAGGGGTGCGTCAACACAGTTGACACTCGGAGAGCATGAAAAGCGAAAGAGAGGGAGGCCGCCTGCGATTCAGACAAGGCGCAATCGCAGTGCCGATCGCGCTTCAGATTCGTCGGATGAGTCCGAGCCCAGAACGAGTCGCGTACGCCCGCAGCTACATAAGCTTGCTTCAAACGATCATGACACCATGTCGCCTGCGAAGGTTGGGCCAAGCGGACCCAGAAAATGGAAAGACAAGGTTGGCAGGACTCCATTGGCTCGCGCTTGTAATGATGGCGATCTCGATGCTGTGAAAGCGAGGTTTGCTGAGCGTCCAGAAGACCTCCATGAGCCGGACAATGCCAAGAATACTCCGCTACAGATCGCCTCCATCGAGGGATGGGATGAGGTCGTGGAATTTCTACTTTCAAAAGGCGCCGAAGTAAACGTAAAGAACATTGATGGCGATTCGCCGCTTATCGATGCGGTCGAGAATGGTCATGTGCCGGTTATTAAGATGCTGCTGCTACATGGTGCCAATGCGCGAATGGCCAACACAAAAGGCTACGAGCCGTCAGAACTTGCGAAAAAGGACGACGAGAATTACGAGGAAATTCGTGGGCTTCTGGAAGATGCAAAAGACAAACATCTCAAGAAAGTCTCGGCATACGACGCATACGACTACCACAATCGTGACGGTGCATCATCAAGAGCAGCATCTGCTGCAAGTCCTCGCGATTCTCCGCCCATCGGTGCTCGAAGCCCGCCAGCTTTCAGCTCACGGAGGAGGACGGGAAGAAGCGAGTCGACGCGGAACGATCTTCTTTATCAAGCCAACACACAGGAAAACCTCGTTAAGCTCGCAGGCAAGGGCGATGTTCAAGGAGTCGCGAACATCCTCAGTATCCTGGAGAAAGCTGAAACAGAATCTCTGATTGCAGCTGCAAAAGCTGGCCATGAAGAAGTCTTGCAGCTACTCATTGCTATGGGTAAACCCAATCCCGACCCGGACCCTGTCCGTGGCCCGAAAATGATGCCTGGTTACAACACGCCCATGCTGGCAGCAATCGGCAGAGGCCATCCAGACGTCGTCAAGTTGCTTGTGACTCAGTCCGGCTTCAACCCAACAAGGTTGTTTAGAGACCGGAAATACTACGAGCTGGCTGAAGAAAGACAAGGCGACAAATGGGAAGAAGAAGTGCAAATTTTGAAGCAAGCCTATGACCGATATAAAGAGAAGAGAACAGCCACTCATCGAAAGACAAGAGATTCTGATAAAGTCAGGGGTCGTTCGGGCCGAAGATCATCATCAGCAACTTCTGCTGGCCGCAGGATGCGCAGCCCCAGTGCTACGGACAAAGTCTTATTTGTAAGACCCAAAGACGGTCCGCACAGCGAACGGCGGAAAGTCAGCGATCCTATATCGGAGAAACGTCGTCTTAGCAGTAACGACGCTGTGACAGAGTCATCAGTGGCAGTGGCTTCGGACGTTGATCAAAGCGTAGCGACACAACATCGCGGTCATCGCACGCGCCGGAGCCAAAGTGACTTACCTCCATTATCTTCACTTTCTCAGGAACCCACCCAGAAGCGGAGGAGGCTCGTTACTGGAAAGGAACATAGAAGCCGGCAAACCATCAGCACCTCCTCCGACAACGACGAGAATGCAATGGCTGACATTAAGGAAGAGGGACGGCCTCAATCGGCTTTGAAGAGAAGTCGGGTCAGCTCGACCTCAGAATCCCCCGAGGATAGCTCCAGAAAGGCCGCATTGAAGAAACGAAGAACTGTGCTCGAGAGTAGTCCTGATGAGGGAAGATCGCGTGCACAATTCCCTATGCAGTCAGCTACAGAAAAAGGTGAGACTGACGTCAAACCTGCTGAGAAGTCTAAATCAGACGAACCAATCGAGGACAACAACTTGGAGCCGTCTGAGCAACATGAGCACAATGTAGCGCCAAATGATACGAAGGGAGGAATCGTTAAGCGTGAATCAACTTCCCCTCTTGCTCCAGCTCAAATTAGCGACCCTGAGACCCTGCCAGATGCCAATGTTGAGCCTACCGTAGAGGTTCCTGAGGCGGAAGTGGGAGACGAAGATGAAGATCCATACTCTCCACCGCCTGCTGTCGAACCATCGACACTCAACGATGAGGCCGAACGCGAAGCCGAACGCGAGGCCGAACGTGAAGCAGAACGTGAAGCAGAACGTGAAGCTGAACGCGAAGCTGAACGCGAGGCCCAACGCAAAGCCAAAGAAGAAGCTGAGCGACTCGCGGCTGAAGAAGTAAGGAAGCAGGAAGAAGCTCGACGACAACGAGAGAGAATCGCTCAGGAGAAAGCGGCTGAAGAAGCGCGTAGAAAGGATGCTGATGAACGTCGCAAGCAGGAAGAAGAGCAAACTCGCTGGCGATTAGAAGCAGAGAAGCAAGAAAGGCAGAGACAAGAAATGGAGTTTCGGAGACGCCAGAACGAGCTCGAGAAAGAACGCAAACGTCTCGAGACCCTGCCTCTTGTGCTTGCTAGAACTGCGCAAATGATCGATGGCAACGACCCTACCGTTAGAAGTCCTAAGTGGCTGAGAAAGTTTCTACCCCTCTATTCAGTCAAAACGAGACAATTGGATTCGAGTTGTGACCCGACAATCGCCGAAGAAGAGTGGGTGCCAAGTTTCCAGGTCGCCGGGCTGCTGTCAACCAAAGACTTGAGCTTGCTGAGTTACACATCGTTTGACAAGAAGGATGTGACACACTGGCAGAGACGATGTCTGTGGCGTGTAGCTCGCCTTAAACTTTCCTACGATTTCAACCCAACTTGGACGACAACAACCGACGATCAGATTGAGATAGAGCGAGTCGCCGAGGAAAAGTTCATGGCTATGTCTGAACTTTTTTGGGTCAAAGTAAGCTGAGCCACGATCTCTATAATACTGATAGATTTTACTAACGATACTAGCTTTCCGACTTTCTTGACCAAACATCTCGATTCCTTCATCTCAACGATAGTGCGATTCAGAAGACGCAAGCAATCACGCTGAAGTCGTACAATGACATCTTTGGCTCCCACATCAAGGCTGACGGCCATGGTGGGCTCGCAAATGGTATTGCACATGGCATAATGCAGACGAACGGCGAGAGTGGAGACTTGTGAGAGACGGATCCCCAAGGCTCACAAGACCCCCGTTCCTATCAAGTACAATGAGAATCGCACCGGCGCCAACACGATACACCGACTAGACAAGTATCGTTATAGCGCATACCAGTAGTGGGGCTATTGTAGACGCTCCCGACATAAACTAACGAAATGAAGATCATGTAGCCTTTTTCTCTCGTATCATCATCAATACTGTCCTGCCTAATTATCTTGGTGCCTGATTTATGAGGCCGAAAATTTACTGCCAAGAAAGTGCTTCGCCAAGCCACAGTTGTTCCCACAGTACGGTTTTGTCGGCGTTTCTCGTCTCCTTGGAGGACTTTGTTCGATGATACCAATCACAACATTTCCTTCCTCCCACATGTAACTCTTTGAGGATCTTCCGACACCTTTACAAGTTTCCTAGTTCTACTGAAACAAGCCAAGGATAATTCGTTGCAAAGATGGTATGTTTACGACTACTAGCACCCTCTCGACACTCGAGGTCGAATTGCGACGGCACACGGTTTGAAGATGTCACTCGCGAATCGGCTTCTTGCTTCACCAGTCGCTGTGCGCAGCCATGATGACGATGCTAACGGTTGTTACAATAGTCGGACGGAGAAGAGCCTACCTCCCCCGTTGCTGCCGCTGATGAAGTCGAAGTCTCCGGTGAGACCGGCGCTGGCTCAGGTGGAATGTCAGTGTTGGACGCCTTGAAAGGTTCTTCCACCACCCAACAATTCTGCTTATTCACGCCCACTAAAATTCCATTGCAGGAGTCCTGAAAATCGCCCTCGTCCACGATGGCCTCGCACGCGGCCTACGAGAAGCCAGCAAAGCCCTCGATCGCCGACAAGCTCATATGTGCGTTCTCAACGAGTCTTGCGAAGAAGAAGCATACAAGAAACTCGTCATTGCCCTGTGCTCCGAGCACAAGATCCCGCTGATCAAGGTGCCCGACGGAAAGATGTTGGGTGAATGGGCTGGTCTTTGTGTCTTGGATCGGGAAGGTAATGCGAGAAAGGTGGTCAACTGCTCTTGTGTCGTTGTGAGGGATTGGGGTGAGGAGAGTCAAGAGAGGAGTGTCTTGTTGAACTACTTCCAGAGTGAGCAGTAGATGGCGCCTGCGCAAGCTTTGTGTCGGAGGCTGTGAACGGATGGAGAGATTCAGACAAGGCAAGAGTAACAAGCTGGTCACAAGGCAACTTAGAAAAGACAAACAGGAATCCCTGACGTGTCGGAGGGCTGCTGCTTTGGTTCGAAAGTGCTTCGTGCCATTCATGCAGTCAGGTTTACCCTTCTCGAGACGAGCTCGATGGTACATACACAACATCTGTGGCACTCGAGCGGACAAATACAAGCATTTTTGGTGTCCTCTCAATCATTCGCTCCCAGCTGTTGTGCATCGTTCCATCACGGAGAGACCCGTATTTCTCGCTTCAATCAGGATACTTGTTGCCATGCACTGTCTGACCTGACAAAAAGCCACCACTCATGCAAGATTGTTTGTGACAACACTTGTTATCGCAGCAAAGCCGACTCAACGCTCGCATAGCTCCTGTCAACTCTGCACCCGTTCAATTGTTCATGTCCATTGGATTAGACCTCACTAACACCAGGCTCTTTAAGGATCAAAAGCAGCATCCTGTCTGAGACTGTACCCACATAAGGTAAGCAGACGAACCCACAGCTCCATAATCACTATATTGAGAGGCAGGCAGCATTTGGCCTTGGCAAAGCTCGCAGGTCTTCCTCCGGGTTTTTGGAAACCAATTCATTTCGATATCTATCACAAAACCACAACAGGCCCTGACTAGCCGTGGAGACTCTAGAACGATCACTCAAAACTTTTCAAATCTTTGGAAAATATTCTCAAAGCAGCAGAAATCATGAGAGGGCCAGGTTGGCCTATTCGCCAAGTCTTCAAGACACTATAGAAGGCGAAAGGGAAAGAAGGAGCAGGGATGATGTGGTGATGGAAGAGCGTACTTGGATACGTGTGGACTGCAAGAGGCAGCGACTCTCTGCCCACCGAAACGTCGCACCACTTTGGCACTGCCACTCGCAGGGCCCCTAGACATCTTCATGCCCACCCACAAGGAGCACAGCACCCAGTCGAAGAGTGATAGGCTGTATGACCGGCAGGTTTGCATCAAAACAGCTAAAGCCGATTCCAGCAGCCTCCACGCCATATGGTCAAGCTCACTGAATGGCTTCCCGAGAGCATGTAACAATTTCTTCCATGCTGCACCGACCATGGCGATAATGTCCGAGAGACAGTGGGACGCTCAAGAGATAGATGACAGGGAGTAGAAGCTGAGAGAATTAGTGGAGGGAAGACCGTAACCCCGGTGTCAGGATCCCCTCACTATTTTCGTTGCTTCGAGCACTTTTGTCACACTCGCAATGGTTAGTGATTGACAGTCGTCCACGCTACATTATGGTTTGTGAACCGTACTAACATTGGGAATGCAGTCACTCTTAGATGGACCGAGGCTCGACGTAGGAATGGAGAAGATCAGCGTTGGTCTCGTGTATGCGCCTGGCATGTCGCTGTTGTCTGTAGAATATATTGGCCGGTGCGATAGGAGCCGTTGAACACATTATGGGCTTCATCCTCCTTCGTGTGATGGGAAATCAAGTATTTGGGCCGGTACTGTACCATATGAAAATTTGGAGAGTAGGGAGCTCTATATTTGCTCCCAATTATGGCGAGAAACGGGTTGACATATACGCTACTCATTCATGGTGCCTTTCGTTGCCAGTCTTCCAGATCGCCTTGACCGGCACGGAGAGCACGTATCCCAAGACATCCGATTTGCTTTCAGCATAGGAAGTTGATAGAATCCTGAGTTGTCTCCGGAAAGCATTCCCATCTAATGCCACGTTTTATTTCTTGTAACGTCCAGGTCGTTGAGGCCATGTCAGAAACACTGCCCCTGCCGTCGACGAGACAAACGTAACTCTGCCTAACGTCCTTGTCTGCATCTGGGGCACCTATCAGGGTCATAACCCAATGTGTATCATACACAGCCCTTATTTAGCCAATCCAGGTTAACAGACGGGAAGAAGTCGTATTGAGGATCCACGGTCACACCGACGATTTGCAGTGCAATCCAAAAGCCATCATGCAACTCTCCAAACGCATGCGGTGGGTTACAGTGAACAGACATTCGACTTTACCTGGTAAGCGGACATTGGTTTCCCAGCTGACGGATATGCCTACATCCGCGCCTTTTTAATACATATTCTGCTTCATCTCTGGGCAGTACTCCATTATACTGTCGAGCAAAAGCATGCAAAATTACAAGCGTCGTACGGAGGACTTCATGGCAACCAGGGTGAAATGACTGTCTTCACGGTGAGAAGGATGGCATACGGTATAAACCCATATCTTCGGTTGCTTCGACACAGAATGTGGCCTTGCGCGAATCCAGAATTGACGATCGTTCATGTTGGGTTATTGACAATTTATTCATGGTTCCAAACTGCTTTGAAATCCGAGCAGTTGCGTCGATTGGTGATTCGGATCGCTCGAATCTACAGAACCAGGAAGTCGGCGTGCTTCATATCTACGCCAGGCAGCTAATGCTGACCGTCAGTACGTCAAATGGAATCGGATTGCGGACGACTCGTATAGTTACACAACTTTACATTGATAGTTCAGCACTTGCGCTTAGTTTTATGCTATCTGCTTAGCGTCCGATTTTCACTGGGCAGGGACCACGATGAACATCGAGAAGCATGACCAAGCCAAGCCGTAGCTAGATGGGCATATTGTCAAATTTCTTGACAGTTTCCTAGAGACCTGCATCTCCTTGAATACCGCCAAGGGGGAAGTGCTTCAGGGGTCGATTAAATTTAAGGCCGCCAAGCTGCGTCAAATCGAACCTGCGAGGTAGCCGAATAACATTTGGAATTTGAAGCGTATGTCAAACAAAGAGCTGGACCAAGCGGCCTGAAGGGGCAGAGATAACTTCTCACCTGAGACAGATTCAAGTGGGCCAAGCCAGTCTGAACCTTGGAGGTAATTGGAACAAGGGAGACGGGATCAGCACAACGAGCCGGGCCGGATCAGCCAGCTGTACAATTGGGTAATGTACTTGGCCTCGCAGTCGGATATTATATGTCAATCTACAAACTTTCCACTGTCGCTTCTCTCCCTCCTCACCTGCTGTCTTTCGCTAAACTTGACATTAAAATCCAGCTGCTTGACAAACCAAGCATTATGCAGCTTCCAATCTTTATCTGGATTGTCCAGCTCAACGTTGAACCTTGTCAGGAAGTTGGGTATCAGCTTGTAGATCTCTAGTAGACTAATGTTCTTGCCAATGCATGTGCGACTTCCTGCACCGAATTGAAACATAGTTGCCTCCATCTCTTTCCTCTCTTCTGTCGACGCGTCAAGCCACCGTTCTGGGATGTAGGAATCCACCGGGTATGCTTCGGGCTTGTGCGATGGCACGAAGGTGGGCTCGTGACGATGAATGACCCATGCATTGCAACCGACAATGGTCCCGGCGGGTATGTGTCTGCCGCAAATGTCAATTCCGCCCGGCGGCGTTATGCGCTCGAGGGGAAGACCAGCGGCGGGATGGAGACGGAAGGATTCCTTGATGACAGCGTCGAGGTATGGTAATGTCTGGCTCTCGGACCAAGTGATCAGGCCATTTTCGGATCGTCCAACTTTGCCAGTACGGATCGCTTCGTCGAGTTCGGATTGTAGCCTTTTGTAGCACGCTGGATTCTTGACCAGGTAGTAGAAGACAGCCGCAAGGGAGATGGCGGTCGTCTCGGAGCCGGCAAAGGCCATCGAGACCGCCATGGTGAGAACACGTTGATCAGTCATGAATTCTGGGCGAGATGCTTGTGCTTTGAGGAACATGGAGAGAAGATCCCCGCGACCTGGAGTTACGGCACCGGCTGGCACTTTCTCGTTGCCATCTGACGCTGACAATCGTTCAGCCATACGGGCTTTGGCGAATCTGGTAATCGGGAAGGCGAAGGGTTTGAAGCCAAGCTTATCAAGGAAGAGGACGATGGGGTTCTTCATGAAAAGAAGGTCAAGGGAAGGCATTTGCCCGATCTATGATACGCTCAGTACTCAGTCCAAGGTGCAATGGGCTGTTGAAGAGGGTACTCACCGGTGCTACATAGCTAAACAGCCGCCCTAGATAGGCTATCATGCCGTCAATGTCCTCGTTCTTGTCAACAAACCCGTGCTGTTTGCTGTATGTGATCTGGCCGATCACGTCGAAGGCGAAGTATTGAAGCCACAAAGCAAAATCACAAACTTTGCCTGGCGCAGCATAGATCTGCCTCGTGCGTTCGAGAAAGAGTTCAATGACATCGTTGACCAAGGGCTCGTACTGCACCAAGGCGCTCATGCTGAAGGCACTGTTGACCGAGCGGCGCAGATTGGCATGGTAATCATTGTCTGTCGTAGAGAAGAGAGATGGCAAGCGCTTGCCTTGCGAAACTGCTTGCTGGGGAGGATAGAAGCCAGACTATGAGAAGAATTAGGAGGGATCTTCTCTGGGGGTAGATGGATCATACCTTCACAAAGCCTTTATTGAGACCGTATATCGTCTTGATGGCTGCTGGGTCAGAGAACGACAGAGCATTCGGACCCAGTCGTACAATACTCCCATGTTGTCGATGTAGCTTGATTTGCGTGATATCTGGTCTTCTACCACATACATCCACGAACCTCCATGCGTCCGTAAATCGTGCTAGAACGGGTCCAGGATATATCTGCAGGCCTCTATTGAAATAGTTCGAAGCAAGATATGCAATAAGAAGGGCTGGGAGCACGAGATGCCAGTATTGGCCAGCAACTACGAGTATTGACTCGAGCATTATAAGGATGACGGTGACGGTGACGGCGATACTAATGGCGAAGCAGCGAGTAGGGGTGAAATCACAGAATTCCTACAACCCATAATGCTTTCCTGCTGGCAGAAATATATCTACTATATACTGGAGCATTCTAGGAAGGCAACTTTCGGCAGTTCGACTTGCATACCAGAGACCGAGTCTTGAGAACGTCTTGACGTTCGGAGCTAGCCTTGTAACACGCCCCGGTTTGGGCTTTGACTGGTCCGGACGCGGACTTGTGGGAACGGCCAGGTCAAACTCGGGTTTCGGCACCCAAAGTGAAGAAACAAAACGCACAATTTGAATGCAAAGATGGAGCCAACCTCCTCATGGAAAATGAACCGCTGGTAACGCGGGACAGCTTCAATAAACATTATCGCATTCAGATTGGATGGCAACAAAAACCAAGTAAATGGTCATCTCGGCAGTTGCAAGCCGCCACTTGCCGAGTCGTCTTTCATGCCTTAGGCTGCAGCTCTCGGTGAGTGTCAACAGCGGGATGGAAGGTTTCAGGCAGGACGACGTGTTGTGCAAGACGCGACTGGTGAACTTAACTATAACGGCATGGTTGAGTAAGTATACCTCTGTTTCGCAATGGCTAGAGACGGTCTTTGAGAGACGTCGATATTGTGTTGAATTGACCCTAAGATTGAACCGCTCGAGACATTGATATTACCTGAACTACAGTGCCAAGAATGTTCCGCAGCTAGTTGCCTTCTGCCTCTTATTACGACCCAGGTACGGCTGTAGACCTTTGATGTTTGTATCTCAGATCCTTGGCTTATATCTGAAAAACCCATTCCTCGGTCAAACAGGCATGCTGGCAGCTGGTTTGCGATGCTCATACTATTCGTGGTGGCTTAAAATGTCACCAGTTCGGAAGCCAACGACCTAGCTGAACGAGAGACAGTACTGAAGCAAACCAATAACCGAGATTATGTGACAAGAGTAATGGCACTTCATTTATTTGGGCAAAGTGTAGCTATAGAACTCGACATCCCGGTAGTCTCGAATACCACCAGGACAGATTCCCACCCGGCAGCGTAGGTAACGAAAAGCATTTCTTTCCAGACCAGATGGACAGAAAATCTTCGACAACAACAATGGCGAGAAAGCTATCCTCAAAGCCGACTTTGACGGACTGAGAACTTCAATGACCATAATAAAAAGTGATCGCATTTGGTTCCGCTTGTGATACATTTTGGGGTAGCGTATTTGACGAAGGAACATTCTTTGTCCGATCGTATTCTTTGACAATTGAACAGAATGTAGATGCTGCATGTGCAGACTTTTGGTTTATGCCATTTGGCAACTTCGCAGGAATGTGGCGGCTGAGCCATTTTACTTTCCGCCCAGGGCAGGGAAAGTGGTGTCGTTGAGGCCAGGCGCTGGTGCATTCTCAGAGCGGCCTCGACCTCGATCTCCTCTGTAGCCGCCGGAGCCCCTGTCTCCTCGGCCACGATCGCCACGACCACGGCCACCTCGGCCGCCTCGCCCACCACCTCTGGATTCCCTTGGTTGTTCCTTGAATGAGTAGTCGATGTCAAGTACTTGTTTCTTATGGACTCGCTCACGTTCCCGTCTGGCTCGCGCTTCACCGACGAAGTAGGCTTCTGCTTCGTTGTCCTTCTCAAGAGCGGTAGCATTCTTCCATTTCTTGTTCTCCTTGGAGCCCTCATTGGGAGCACGAGCTTCCTTGACACCGAGACCTTCCATCCTCTTGGCCGCTTGCTTTGCAAGGTAATCAGCATAGGACATGTTGGTGTCCTCCGGCTCCGGTTCAGGCTCGGCAGCGGGCTCGTTGGGCGCAGCAGCGTCTTCGGCAAGTTCTTCTTTCTTATCTTCTTGCGCAAGTTGCTCGCCGGCCTTCTCATCGTCTTGCTCGCCTTCTCCCGTGGGGTGGCCCCAGCCTTGAGCGGTCTGCTTCTCGTGCTCTCTGTGAGTTTGGTTAGCTATTTTTCTCGTTGCAAGCTTGTGCGCTAGCTTACTGTCGACCAGTCTTGTCTCGTCGGTCTCCGCCTCGTCTTGGACCGCCTCGGCCACGGCCACCGCGCTGGGTACCAGGACCAGAATCGCGACCTCTTACGGTGCCATCAGTGTTCTCAATTGGGTGATCTCGGTTGGTGTTGGGGTTCGGATTGTTCCTGGCGTTTGTTCGATCACGGAAAGCTGAGCTTGGTTAGTGGCGTTCGACTGCGCCTTTGTCCCCCAGTATGTCTTACCACGGTCAGAATCAGAGAAACCACCACCCCTTCGCTCGTAGTTTCGTCGCGGAGGAGCACTATCGGCCTTTTCAACTTTCGGCGCGTCGCGCTTGCCAGCTCGAGGAAGAGGCCTATCTACCGTCTTCACCGGTGGCTCTGGCTCCTTGTCCGAGTCCTGGTCAGGATCATTGCCTGCATGTAGTGAGTGATGATGCGCTACGTGAATATCGTCAGAGGATGTTTACCCAGAAGCTCGTACAAGTTCTACCCAACAGTGTCAGCTTGATTTGGTCTTGCAAGTTTGTCAAGGCAAGCACAGTGTCGCTGCCATAAGAGTCATGCTTACCTTGCTCTTGACGTCTGTCATGACGACGAGAAGAGCGCCTTCCTCTGAAGGCTGGATTTATACCCGACTCAACTCGATAGAATGTGAATATTGGTCTCGAAGACGGCCCTGGGCAAGATACAGGGCTCTGTCTAGTCGAGATGGATAATAGAGGCAATTGGCTGCTTGCTGAGCAAAAGTAGATTGGCTGCGACGATGATGGCCCAAATTTTGGGATTTACCAGCAGCTGTGTTGGCTTGGAAAGGTGCCAAGGAGCGCTTTTACCCACGTGACGTAATAATCACGCGGCTGACGAGCATACTCAAACCCACAACAAAGCTTGAGGATGCGCTGAAGTATTTACCAGAGATGCATACCCGCGGTGGACTGCTACATAGAGTGTCTAGCCGATTTTATGAGAGCGTATGAAGCCGAGGTCGCGCTGGAGATTTCTGTGAAGTTTGGACGCTTGACTTCACCACGAATGAGGCCCATGGCTATCGTTTCAGAGGAACGGCAAAGAGAAATACAGGCACAAGTCCGTTGGTTATACAAGTCTTCATTCGCTTCAACTTTGATGGCGTCCGCTGCGCAAATGCAATTTCATCATAAACAAGTCGGTACTTCATCGGAGAATCGAAGATGCGGTTCATCACTTTACTCGTACTAATCCTTTGCAATATGACCCGTAGTCGTCTGCTTGTCCAAAAGCAAAATTCAACCCGGGCGCCTTCGCTAAATCGCTCAAAGACTTTTGTTGATAAAACGCTGGCCTCAGACACAAGACGAAGCAAACGCCAGCTCATGCGTGGTTGTATGTCCAATGATGCCTTACCTTCTTTGTCCTTGAAGACCACCAAAAGGGTTGGGAAAATGCATAGATGCGGAAAGGCCAAACGGATCAGCATCAAGCATAGGATCATAGTCGAATGGAATGGAGGGTAGATGATTTCCCGTGTCGCTCGTTGTGGTTGCTGTTGTTGGAGGAGATGCTTGCATCCCGATTCCAGTATGCCCTCCATTCGTGGGCGGCAGCCTGAAGTTAGGGATGAAGCTGTCTGGATCGACGTCTTCGCCCTCGACTTCGTCAAGCATGTCAACTTGGGCGTCATACTCCTGGTCTGTACTGACAGATTCAGCCTAGGACGAACAAAGCTCCCGGGTAGGAAGAGGAAAGGATGGGTAGGGGTAGACTTGCCGAGCTGATCATAATGCTTCTGGAACGAAGTAGGATAGTAGTTGGCCTGTGTCTGTGATACTGGCGCATGCATCGACCGACGCGGGTAGGGTTGTCCGACTGTGTGCGCTGACACACTACGGTTGTGGGCTCGCGGCTGTTGTTGATGGAATTGATGTTGAGGCATCGGTTGCATTGGCCGCTGCTGCGGAAAATGCTGTCTCGGCTGAATGTCAGCCGTAGGTGATACGATGCTTCCTTGAAGTGGGAAGCCAGGGGATCTCGTCGTGGATGGCGAAGAACGTTGGGATGGTGGTGTGGGCTGCACAAGTGGTGAGTTCATCGCCTCGCCCATCATGTTTGGTCGAGGTTGATTTACGGTTTGAATTGGTGGAGGGCCCATATTTGGTCTTTGTCTAGCAGTTTGCTGTCGGTTAAGCATCGCCTTTTGCATTGGCAAGCTTTGACTGCCCATGCCTCGATTTCGAATAGGTCCTAAATGAGGACTGCCTTTCATACGGAGCTCTGCCTGGACATCGACTCCTGGCTGCGATTAGTGACGTCAAACATACGTACGTAGAGACCCTACCCTTCTCAAGAAGAATCCGTTCAAGCAAAGAGTTCTTGTACCTCAGCATCAAACATTCGTCTGCCGCCGTGCGATGACTTTGCTGTAGGTTGGCCAAGTTCTCCTCATGTTGCTGGATAGTAGCCTCGAGCTGTTTGATGTACTCAGTTCGTCGTTCTCTGAAAGCGGCTTGTGCTTGGCGGTTGCGTTGCTTTCGTTCTTCGGATGTCGCATAGATCTGGAAGAGTGGTCAGTCGCGAAGTCATGACGGCTTTGCAGGTTGACGTACGGGCTTGCGACCCCCTTTTCTCTTAGGGATGGGTGGGGCATCCTGTGATGTCGAGTTATTCTCATTAGGCGCGGTTGCACTTTCCGGTTCAGGCGACAACGACTCGGAGTCGGGTGTTAGGGCTTCGTCTACAGGTTCGTCTTTGGGTATAACATTCTCGTTATCAGTGTTCGATGTTGTGACGTCGCTTGTGGCCATGGATCCCATCCTAAATAAGATCCAACGCCAAACTAATGCGTGGTGCCTGACATAAGCGCCAGACAAGGCTTCTCTGATAGGGGCACGAGGCGCAAGGTAAAGGATAGGCGCGGAGGTAGTGAGCTGAGTCTCGAGGTCTAGGTTGATGGACAAAGATACTGACAGAACGAAACTGAGATAAGGAAGTTCTCTCAGGTAATGAAAAGGCCCAAAGCGAGGGGACGGTGAGTAATAGTGTGAGCTAAAAATTTCTGCATGACGGGGGCGTTCTGTGAAGGCCGAAGCCAACGGAAATATTAGAAGAGGGGATGTTTCCTACCGAATCATTCATACTGCAATTTTCTCCAGGCGATCGCATATCCAGCTAAAAGAGGAGAACCACTTTAGCCACTGATTTCCAAGCACTTCGGGTCCAAAGGCTAAGTAATACAGCTGGGCTGTCCCCTGCCTCAGTTATACGAAGATCCTGAAAGATATGCTCCTCGCATTTCAGAACTTCTGCGCCATCATGTCGTTGCTCATCACCTTCCGGACATCGCCATCCTCATGCGCAATCACGACCTATTTCCTTGTCCCAAGCGTCGAAATCCTGATTTGATCGGCTGAAGCTCCGAAGAGAGAATCCACTCAAGCATCAGATTATGCCAAGGCTTGATGTCGGCAGCTCGCGTATCCTGGTCATCCACGCGCTCGATGAAAATTTTCATGCGGAGAACATGCCTCTCGTACGCCAAAGGGTGCCCGAAACGGCATGGTAAACCTCGCTTTTTGAGGCAGATCCAACTACAGGCTACCTTCATACAGAATAGCATGGCCACTTCAGATTCAGCTTTCTCCGTGGAACGCACAAGTCCCAAGGCGGCATCCTGCTGTTTTCTGAGAATCATAGTGATGTTAACCGTGTTGTGGCCTTTTTAAAGGTCTCTTTCACATTGCTAAAAATATGCGCTGACGAAAAGCTTCTCTTACGTATGAAGTTTGCACACGTTGGCGCGCACTGGGCAGTCTGAGGTGTTTTGGGCTCATTCTTATCAGCAGGTACAACAAGTTTTCGCACCATCGACGACCTCAGCGCCTTGGACCAAGCAAGCTGTGGACGGATGCAGCCAACATGCAGCACCCGGACCGCTTGCTGAGTGAGGAGGTGGCCTGCTGATCCGGAATCAAGCTTTACAAGGCTGAGTCCCTAGAGGTCAAGGCTGACGCTCATTTCTCAGCATTTGACTTCAAATGGTTTCTGGTTTCTGCTCGCGTCGGAGCACGCCGCGGTCCATCGAACATCGCGATACATGTCCGTCACTTCACATATGGAGCGACCGTCAGAGCCGACGATGTGCGCATTGGAACTGTTTGAGCGACGATGTACAGACCATCTGCCAACCATCGGCATTTTTCTCCCTTCTGACACTAAGGTTCACCAAGCTCCCGAGGACTTGGATAATTTGATACAATGCCCTTGCGTGTAAGGTTTTTTATGCGCGCTGCTGCCAGCTTTAGTCAGGTTGTCTCAGCCGTACACGCTCGCTCTTTCCATCATCCGAGGTTCGTTGCGCACACTCTAACGATTGTCACTGCTCCAGGAGCCATTCTTGCTCTTGTTTGGCAAAATGCACTCGTCTCTAACGCTACTTCTCAAGCTAGAATGCGCCATCATTGCGAAATGAGTTGATGCTTACTTCATTCTCCAAGGCCACACTCATTGGCTGTACCGCACATTCGTGCGGAATTCATTCGTTGATGTTTGGCGACCCTGATCTTGTTACAATTCTTTCCTGATTCTTCATTGTTCCTTGGTATTAATGCGTGATGGAGACTCCATGTACGGGCTTTTGTGCAACGACACAGCAGGCTCACTAATCCGATTTAGCTACAGCAAGAAAGACCGGTACACTCTCACGGGCAGACACTGAGCCAAAATCATACGCTTCAAAACTACCGCTCCGTCCTCGACGCTTCACAAATGCGCATTCTGGAAAGTTGGAAAATGGGACCTCCGCGTCTACAGAAGCTTTACGAGAACGCCTGAGTCGGCTCTTCAACGAAGAGTTCAAGCAAAAGAGAAGGCAATCAACTGACGTTGCAAGCGCGCTGAGCGTAAATGGTATAGAAAGGAATTCGCCGGTGATGATGGATTGCGACAACAGACGTGGGACTTCCTTAGGACACAGACCAGCAGCCGCAAGCGTTCATAGTCTATCTCTGAAGGACGTTCCAGAAAGAAAATCATCCTTGACCAATTCAAGACAGGCTAGCTTGCAAGATTTTGCCTCCTGGAGGCTACCACCACCCGACGCCGCAGGCAAATTCATTCCCCCTCGAGGACGAGCAGACTCGCCCGTGAAGCGATCCGTTGCCAACGTCGCCGTCCCATCAGATGCCCTCCGTCCTTCGCCATCGCGCACTTTCATCAGGTCAGCACCACCACTCAGGGTGCTGGAACGCGGAAGTGTCAACCATCGCCGGATACGACTGTCGGCGAATCTTAATGCCCCTTTATTTGTAGGAGGCGGGACAGTCGAAGGTGATGTCAAGCTCATTGTTGACCAGAGTGAGAATATCAAGGACAAGGCAAAGCCTTTGCTTATCTCCAAATTGTCGGTCGACGTCGTTGGCTTAGAGGAGATCAGTAATGGTCGGAAGTAGGTCTTCCTGGCCCTCGCATCCGAGTTGTTTGACGAAAAGCATCCTCCCCCACCTACTGTGTCCGCCTCACAAATGTCGACGGAGGGTCCAGAATTATTCTGGCAGACGAAACCCGGCATTGCTTCGGTACCGTTCAGCATCAATCTGCCTTTGAACTTGGGACCGCCACCGTATGCATCGAAACATGCTTCAATTCGATACATCCTGCTACCAACCCTTGTTCTTAGGAATGGAGAGAAGAGAAGCGTCATTAGCCAGGTGCGCGACATCCAGATGCTGACTGTATTCGACCCATACAAAGTACTTGCCTCTTTGCCAAAGCCACTCATCGTGACTGAGACACTAGACTTTCCAAACACATCAGGACCTCAATGTGTCAAGCTGACTGCTGGCTTGCATCGTCAGACATGGGTCAGTGGAAACTCAATATTCGTGGATATCCATATCATTAACAAATCGCTGCGCGCTTTGCGAAAGTTAGAGTTGCAGCTTCAAAGATCGACATTGTGGTACACTCACGCTGCAGCAGATACAGGTACTAAGACTGCCAACCATCTGCGCATCCCGAAGAAACAGGAAAACGACATAGTGAATGCGACAGTCGTCAAGAAAGCTAAAGACTGGAAAAATACACGACCAAACACGTCAGAGACTCGAACTTGTCACATTCAGGTTCCCCAAGGACACGTCACCGTCAGTACGGGTCGCTTCTTCGAGGTCAGGTATTTCTTGAACGTAATTGTCAATGTTGCAGCGTTCAAATCAGTGACCGTGCAATTGCCGGTCTCCCTCATACACATGAATTCGTTAGACATTGTGCCAAATGCCCTTGCCCAGGTGGCTGCGTCAATTGAGGCAAAGCGATCAAGAACGCTACCTCAAGACCCTAAGCACATGCTTTACCAGCCGTATCACCAAGGTCAAGCATTTGTTGCTCCTCAGCGGCGCCTTCTGGAATACTCTCGAAAACGACGATCAAGTGCGGCTAGTGCAGGACTCGAAGAACTCAAAAGAGAGCTAGATCGCGCTCCGCGAAGGCACAAGCACCGACATAACTGTCACAAGCCAAATGCATCGGACGCGACAGGCCTTACTGGTCAGCCAAGTCTTGAGCCATTCAGGCACCATCATCAAAGACACGATCCGGACTGTTATCACTGTCACCTTCTGAGTGTCGCTGCTGAAAGCTCAGACCCGGAAGAGTCCGCTCCAAGTGGACCGAAATTACCACGACTTCAAGTGTCTACTTCAGGCCTGGGCTTCACTGAGACTGAATTTTCCGACTTCTCGATTCAAGATCTGTCGCCGAAGAAGGTGATGCTAAGCGAACAAGAACGGAAGATGGTCAGCCAGCAGAGGGAGCTTCATCGACGGAAGGAATTTGAGGATACACAAAGGAAGCACTGTGCAGCACAGTCAAGCCAATCTTCTCGACGGCAATCAGAGAAGAAACCATTGCCAAACGTCTCGGCAATGCTCGGAGACCAGATCCGTCGAGCAGACCCGCACGTCTTTGAGAAACGGGCATCAAGTCGCAGGCGAAGCAAAACCCTTGAATCGTCCTTGCAGTCAGGTATGAATCAGAATGGTCAACGACAGCCATTCAGTGCTAGACGAAGAGCCAAAACCGGTCCCGACGTTAGCTACGAGGGCGTGAAGATCCCGCCGGAGCACCTATACAAAGGGATCACTTTCCCACACGATCCACCTGGATTGACGAGATTGTCCGGTACCAGGAGAAGAAAATTGTCCGTCAGGGCTCCTGCCAAACAGATGGAAAGATGATCGTCGAGACAGAGAATGGGGACGACAGTCAACGAAGAAGAGGACTGAAGAGTTAACGAGTTGAGCTTCGCCGCGATTGACCTGAAGATCATTCTCAGCTCGCTCGACACAAAATGGAGACAGCGAGCTGCCACGCACCGACTTAGACCATTGGTATGAGTTTCAGACACTATCTTGAGGACGGTATTGGTTGCTTAGTGGCTCGCGCAATGATAACAGGTATATGCGATTGGCGTAAGGTCTGCAATATGTTAGCATAGTACCGATGATCTGCAGCAATCAACCTGTAGCAGATTCTTGTGTATGCTAGAATCAATATTGGCTCAAATTATTGACCTCAAAACTCGTTTTGGAACAGAGACTGAGGGTACCTTTTCGAGCCAGACCATGAGACCAGAAAGCTGCAAACTGATCTGAGACCGAAGACTAAGGCTACAATTAAGGGTATCACTCTGGTTCATATCGTAACTTTCTATCCCGTTCCTTTCCCATACTCGATCCAAACCCCAGACCGGCGATCAAGCAGAAGCAGAGAATACCTTTTCGTGACAAACCCTCAACCTCTCGACCAGACCATATACCATGACCTTCTCACCCGATTCATCCTCCACCAGCAACCTTTCAATGTCATGCATCCTGACGTGCTCCACCACCTTCTCAGCCCGCTTATCCGGCTGACCACGAACGGCGTTAACAGTCCTGTCAAGCTCACTGGGTTCCGCCTCCTGCAAACCGTCCGGCGCGGATCTGGCACCGTACACAATCGCCTTTGTGACGACGCCGTCGTATCCGATCCTCAGAATGCCCAGTGTGCCGTCGTTCCATCGTACTCGAAGCTGTCGTGCGTCGTGCGTCGTTTGGTCGAGAGCGATCACGCTGTGGTGCGAATCTACGTCTTCTTGAAGATGGCTGGTGGTGGCTAATGATGACGAGCGCGGCAAGTCAAGTTCGTGCTGTAGATATCGGATTGATTGGGTGCGATTCCACCAGCTTTGGAGATCGTCGCGTACGACTCGGACGAATGCCTGGAGGGATTGGGCGTTGCCTTCGATTTGGGGGTGTGGTGTGCTGTTTGGGACCTCAGTGCTGGTGCTATTAGTGTTGTCGTCGACAGTTGTTTGGATGTCTTGTGTCACGTCGATGCCCGAGTCGTCTTCTGGCTGGAAACTGTCCTCGTGTTCTTGGCATTGATCGTTCATGTTGTCGTTTACATCAACATTGGGATCCATAACCTCATCGTCGTCTTCGCTCTCGTCAATCAATGCATCCGGCAAGGGTAGGAAGCGATCGGAGTACCCCTCGACATCGATGTGTCGGGGTATTGTGTGGTAGTGGACTTTCAGGTATGTGAGGTTGTTGTGTTGTTGGCGGCGGAGCATGAGGAAGTAGGTTGAAAGTGGCTCCTCTTCGTTTATTTGGTCCTGCTTCTGTTCCCCCTGGTCCTGCGCATTTTCACCTTCACTCGCGTCGCCCATGTCTGCTTGTCCACGTTTCCTCTTCCGATTTCGACTTCGGGCGAAGTTAGGTGTAGCCAGGTCGAACCGGACACCGAGCATAGCAGGTTCACCATGTCGTTCAGGTGCGAGATCTGTGAACGGGAAGGCCGTCGTACCCGCTGCTAGACGGTAGAACCTTGTGTTATTCTGTCTCTTTGCATTTTCTAGCGCGGTGTCTAGTCTTTCTTGTAGCGCATCGTGGTCTCGTTTAGAGGTCCGGCGGGATTCGATCTTTTGTTGGACGGTACTCGAGCCGAGGAGTGCAGATGAAAGGCGTGAATTCTTAGAACGAAGGGCGGAGATTTGGGATTTTAGCAAGGAGATCTGGGAGTCAAGGCGAGATTCGAGGTCGGCCGTCGCATTGGTCTCCGGGGGAGGTGAGGAGGTGTGCATGGCGGCTACCAATTCATGAAACAGTTAATGCATGACTTGTTGATCCAAGTGTCTCACCACATTTCTCGTATGGCGAGTTGAGGCGAAAATGATCATTTGGGTTGAAGTCTGGCCCGCTGGCCCTTTAGACCGCAATGCCGTAGACACCAGGGACGCGTGCGTTTTAATGAACGCGTCGGGACGTGCATGATCACGTGCACATAAGCAATTGGTTGCAATAGGGAAGTATCTATACTATGTTTATTTGAAGCTATCTCGTATTCCCCGTCATGCAATTGAAGCTCTTCGTCTTGAAGCTACATATACTCATACACGTCATGGATTGCCCCCCATCTTCTCAGACTTTTCGCCTAGTTGTTCACCCTGGTATACCCCTCCGGACCAACCCTCCACGCTCTCAGCGGCAGCGCCTGCAGTGCCAAAGCCTTCTTCTCGATATACATCCAAAATGTAACCGCACCAATGACGACGAATAGAATATTGGTGATGTAATAGCCATCTCGATGCATTACGCACGTTCCACCACCATCGATACACACATGCTTATCTGCTTCCAACGCACAGCTGAACGAGCTCGTGACCGCGCTTTTGCCCTCCGCTAGCGTCATCTTCGCCAGTTCGGCAGTCGACGGCGGATTGCAAGTCGCGGAGGTAAACATATCCACAAATTTCAAGATAAAGAACTTTGGAAATGTCCCACCTAGGTTACTCACCGTGGCAAGCAGAGTCATGTAGGTCCCACCAATTGCCGGATCCGCAATCCTTGCATGGAATGCGCTGACAGCAACGAACATGATCGTACTCATGAACGTGCTGTATACGTGGCTCACGATCACCGTCAGCAGATACCACAGAGGAACTGCCTGATCCGGCTCCACAGGGTAGAGCATAACAGTAAACTGCGCAAAGATAGCCGCCGCCAGCCGTGCCACGAAGGCCCAGCACCAAAGGCGAAGGGGCGTGTATTTAGTTGACCATTGGCCTGCGTAGTAGCCTAGACCAATTTCGAAGGGGAAGTCAATCAGCACCACGAGTGCTAGATTGGCTTGTCCGAAGCCCTTGTCCAGGAGTTTCAGGTTGGTGACTGCTTCGTTGGTTACGAAACCAAGTTTCGCGATGAGATGGATAATGACGATGGTGATGATGTTGCGGAGTTTAAGGACTGCCCACATTGACTCATATACTTCACGAATTGAGTCTGTTGATGTGTTCTTTTCCTCTTTCTTGAGAACTGCGAGGCCGAGGGTCACAACCAGGTAGAAGTAGCCCCAGAAGGTCATGTATCCGCCAAGGCTGATGAGGCCGTAGTCCTGTGGAATCTTGCGGAACCAGGTGTTAGGAAATTCTGGTGCCTGTAGAGCGAGGAAGACGGTGTGGGAGAGGAAGGAGCCAGCGGTCAGACCGACTGTTTGCGCGGTAGAGGCGTAGGAGATGTTCTGGATGCTTAAGAGAGAAATCGCCCATCCGTCAACTGCGATGTCTTGCGTTGCGCACAGGAAAACGAGGAGAAACCACCAGCCTGTGAAGGACCAGACGCCTGCGTCCCCGCCTTTTCCGGCTGCTTCCATCATATGATCAATTTGTCCACCGAGGTAGATCATAGACAGGCCTGATATGGTTTGGATGGGTGTAATCCAGCTCTTGCGCCTTCCGAAACGTTGTGACCAGACTGCGTCGACAACGGGACTCCAGAGGAGCTTAAGTGAGTAGGGGTATATCGCTAGGGAGAAGACGCCGATCTGGCCATAGGAGAGGTATTTCTTGAGGAGGAAAGGTACCGAACCCGATGCTAGACCCATAGGTATGCCCTGCAGGAAATATAGCAAACACAACAGCAGGAAGTTCCTCTTGTCCTGCCTGGGTAGATTGGAGAAGCTGGTCTCTACCATGCCTGGTGTCTGAGGCGTCATAGGCGGAGGATCATGATCCAAGCTGAAATCTTCCCTCCCCATGTACGATGCCTTCATCTCGTCCTCACCAGGTGCATGCTTCCTCCGGTGCTCGATCATACTGCCGTTGGGAGAATTTACGTGTCCGTTTCCGTTGGTTAGGTGTCCATTCTGATCCCCAGTCTTGATCGATAGAGATTTGTTGCTCTTCTGCTTTCGCGCACTCCTCCTCATCTGGGATCGCGATGTTTCTGCTTCTGCCTCTTCTACCAACGGATCCTGCTCTTCGTTTCCGGACCAATCTGAGAAATTGTCGCTGTCTAATTCGAAGCCCTCAGGTTTGGGCTCGCTTTCGGCGCTCGTGCGTGCAAGTAGTTCAAGTTCAATGTTTTGATTTTGATTTGTAAGGAGTGATTGTCGTCTTTGGTGCTCGTGGTGGCGCGCGACGTGTAGTGGTAATACAGTGTCTTGTGAAGTCGAAGCGGAATAAGACTGAACGAGTGGCGGAATGAAATTGTCCCCAAGTGAATCAGGCATCCATGCGTCAACACCGTGAATGCTGGAAAAGATGTCTTTGAAACTGTGTCCTCAGTTTACGCTCTGGGAAATGCTTTGGAGACTCTGAGGAGGCTCGCCGATTGGGCGCGCGTTTCAGGAACCGGACGGTGCGCCCCGTAATGAAGTCAGCGATCGTCGACTGATGACAAAGGACGTCGAGATGGAGAGTCAAAGGGAACAAGCGTGCCTTCGCAAAGACAGGAGAACAGCTGTCATCATAGCCTTGCCCTTTGCAACCCGTTTGTGCGTTCCATGCCAATGTGATACCTTTATTGCGACAGCGAAGCCCCTTCCCTATTTCTAACAGCCGCACGTGACATCAGTCGATAAGAGCGATACAAGAAGGACGGAAAGAGCCATCCAACAGCCATTACTTCACCACTCACCCTCGACGTGCACGTTGGCAGGGTCTCACATTTGAGACTGACGTGTTAGAATGTAGGGCTTTGTATCTGTCTTCTCGCTCTGAATACAGGACGTTGCGCTGATTGTCTCATGCTGGCATTCTGAGGTTGCATTCAGCAAAGCAAAAAGGTAGAACGCCAATTTACCAAGATTGAAATTGCTGACCGGCCGCAATGTGCCGCTATTACTACTGTGTTTTGGTCTGGCAATTTCTACATTTCAGGTTGGACTGAGGATTGTTAATCTTGACTGATGAACAGGCCTGTGCAAGGTGCGTCGATCTCAGCGTGCAGACAATCTGTGGTACTCAAACCTTTCATGCGCATCGCCAGCCTCGCTGTGGGCTCCATATTCTAACCATGCATGCTTCACGCCGATGCTTTTCGAAAGCTCTGTGGCCTGTTCGCTGCGCCTATGCGTATAGAACTTCAGTGTGGCTGCAATATGGCGAGCAAAATGTCCGTACATAACTGATTGCAGGCCGAAGCCATGTTGCTGTTGTTCTCGTCGAGCGCTATAGGTGGGTGTGGCGACGAATTTGCTGTCGCGGCGGTTCTCAGGATTTTGTTCCTTCTACCAATAAAATGTCCGCGGGTGGTCTTATGTTGAAAACCTCAAGAGTAACGGACTCTGGTTTCTTCACAAACTTTACCAGACTCGGCCATCAGGACCAATCTATGTTGACAATGAAGATCAGCGATTGCTTACACATGAAGACCATTCAAATGCACAAGCATACGGTCTGGGCTATAGGCCTACCTGTTGCCTACCAAGACCAAACGCGACATGAATACCAAGACATAAAGGAAGGGTCAGTATTTCGGCTCGGCCAATTATTTTTTTTTCATGAAGCCAGCTTCTTTCCGGCAATATGTACTCAATGGTGGACTGTCTCACAATGACACAGATCTAGAAGTGGCTGAAGGGAAAAGACCAGGAGCAAGTGTGGAATCGGGATAGGCTGGTTCTGCTGCAGCTGTTCTAGAGGCATGCCCAGAGCATGGCAGCCGCTTATTGTCATCTACTGAAGTATGCTGCATGCTCACCAGAGAAAATTACCGTATATATCATTAGCTTCCCAGACGTATAGAGCGCGGATAAAACTGATCATCCACATGGAAGGGAAGTAATTCACTTTGAAACAGTTTTCCTATTTATCGCCTCGGCTGCCGTCTGGAAACGCTCAAACTCTAGCGTCAAATGTGACGATGCAGCTCAAGCATTAGTCATCTGGAATCTTGTCCCATTCTTCGCTATACCACAGGCCATGGCAACTGTCCGAGCTATCTTCAACGTTGTACCGATGGAAATAGCTATTGGTGAGATCAGAACAGATATCGAAGACCTCTTCTGCATGGTCAAAGCACGTCACCTGCATATGTAGCATTTAAGAGACAAAAGAGCAATAAAAGGCCTGCTTGTGAAAGTATACGCTGGATATGTTCGTTCCAAAGGTATATGCGACTCGCTCCAGAAACCGAGTGCTTTTATGTGGATAGAATTCGTAACCCGACTACGTCCAAAGTTCTTGAGATCGCCAACAGGGCCTGACCAGATAGTAAACCTGGATGATGAAGAAGATTGGTATCGTATCATTTGAAGTGACCAGCATGATGGTGATGATGGTGGTGGTGCACGTGGCCATGATTGTGACGCATATGATCATGTTCAGCATTAGCTTCTGCCGCCGCAGCCTTCTTGCCATACTTGCAGCACGCTTCATGTCGTCTCAAATTGTCCAGCCTTGGAAATTTTCTTCTGCATCCGAGATGCTGGTGCTTGCATTTCATGTGCTCGTTCTCTGGACGGTGACTAGCCATATGTCGTCTGAAGTTGCTTCCTTCTGCATTTAGCCACTGGTGACAAATGGGGCAATGAGCGCGGTTTGATCCAGTGTGACTAGCGACATGATCGTCGCGCACTTGCTTATACATGAAGGACTTGCTGCATCCTGGGAAAGTACATTTCCACGGCAGCTCTTCAGCATGTGTGCTATCAGACCGTGCTCCTGGAGATTTCGAGTCGGCGTTTGAAGTCGTGGCTGACCCGGCCGCATAAAGTGGTGCCAGGTGTTTTTTAGAGATATGGCCAGTCAGCGCAGCTTCCGTTGCAAACGTGGCCGTACATGCGGAGCCCCATCGACAAGTGACTGTGCCCTTGACGGAAAGATGACTGTTCTTGACGTGCTTCTTTAGGTCGTCTGTTCGTGCAAATGTTTGACCACAGATAGAGCCGCAAGGCATAAGCCACTGGCATGATTTACCGGCTTTGGTTGGCGGAGGCGGCGCTTTGACTGGTGCCTTAATTTCTTTGGCGGCCTTGGCATTATTGATGTCGTTGAGGACCTGGCCCGGATTGGTGCTCTGCTCGGGAACATTGAAATTCACGGGCGTAAATTCGTTGACATTTCCTGCTATGCTGTGAAGATCAAGAGAATTGAATGCCAACACATTGCATGTTTGAGAGAGGGGCTCATGGTCCTGCCATGGGTACTGATTGCCAGGTATAGTTGGGTCGCAGCCGAAGGAGAAGCCAAATTGAGGATCTATGTGCTGCGGTGGTGGGAATTGGTTCATCTTATCCATTAGACACGGATCCGGAGCACAGTGATGTGCTTGCTGAAATGTTTGCCAATGGTCCAATGCCATATCGAAAGCTGGGTGCGACGGAGTCACCAAGTCAACAGCCTGGGTTTCATCAACAAGGGGTGGAGGTGTACACCTCTCGTCGCACGGACGGAGATGGGGCATGTATGAATTCAAGTCGTAGAGTTGCATTTCGGCCTCTGGACCGAGAAGTGGTAGAGGAGTTGGATCGACACATATCCCACACGTTGAGATGCAACTATCCCAACTTGTGTGGTGATCCTGAGGGCAGTCCTTGCGCTCATGGCCGTTCTCTTCACAGTCCTCTTCGCACTGCTCGCAGTCATCATCACATTTGACAGGCGTTCCCATGTCAAGGATAGTATCAAAGTCGTTCGAGTGACCAAAGCCATGCACTTCCAGACACTCGTCGCAATCTTCGAAACAATCTTCGCAATCTTCGCTGGTAGAAGCGGGGTCTTGACAGCAGTTGATAACATTGCCGTTACACTCCTCTCCTTCTGCATGATCGCCATCGCAGCATTTTTCGTACCGTTCATAGTCAGTAAAGCGTTCAATTGATTTTTGAAACTCTTGTAATTGTTCCAAATCGAAGCAGCCTGGATCGTCACATTCATCCATGTGAAGAAGGGGTTGACATGATCGAGCAACGGGCCGACAGCCGCAGTTTCGGTCTCTCGAACATGTTTCTTTCATCCTCTGCTTATTGGCCGCCATAGTTGTCAATGCCTTGTGCTGTCGCGGCTGTTTCGAGGCCATCGTGGTCGATGATAGAATGATCGAAGATCTCTCATGAAAGCAGCCAAGGCTGGAGGTGTCTTTCTTCAACGCTGTAGGGTTCGTCTGTTTGTAGTGGTCAATAGGATATTGGAAGACAATAAACAGACTGTAGGCTTCACGAATCAAAATCTTGAGCTTTGCCTGAAGATTCTGTGAGTCCTGGAGGAAGTGCTATTGCGGATTAATTTGACTGGACGGGTGATGTCGAGTGGGATAACCGTCAGCCGAAGAAATGACGAGTACTAGAGCCCGGAACTTTTTGTCTTGGCACAACCACTATCGTGTCAAAGCACGTGATTAAAGGTGTTCGCTGACGCAGGTTGTTGACATGTGCTTGTCTCGATACATTATGCAATATGAAAGCTATTTAGGTGATAGAAAGCTATCCGGGTGCCAAAGTTCTCAAACTTGTCCTGCTGCTCCTTTGGCTTTGAAGATCAGATGCGGGTTGAAAACCATCCATGCTCCATTTTGCCTGCAGGGACCTTTGCTTTTCTTCGCGAGCCACTACGGGCCTTGTTCAACACACTGGTGAAGATTAATCGCTCAGACTCGATCCAGCTTGGCTAGCCTCTCGTTTTCTTCTCTCATCTTCTCTCGCTTCGCACTTACGGTGTTCTCCCCATCACTCTCGCTGAAATCATCCTCGCCGCCGAGCTGGAAATATTCCTCCACGTCATCGTCCACACCAGGTCCTTGTGCCTTAAGCTCTTCAGCCACCGCAGCACCACCCATCTTAGCTCGTCGCGCATGAGCTGCACGTAGATACACAGCTCCAAAGACAACCTCGATGACGATGAAAATCAGAACCAGAAGCATGGTGAACCAGCCGTATTGCCTCAGCTTCATGCCTGACAAAATGTTGACGAAACCCATGGGCATGATCACACGTCCCAGCCCGACGTGAATTTTGCTCATAATTGTCTTGCGCTTGAATTGAAGAAAGTTGATGTGGTGTCTCCAGCCCAGGACCATTTGCGCACCAATGGACAAAGCAATAAAAATCCCAACAAATTGATGAGTGACTGAGATCCTGCGAGATTGTACGAAGCCTATGAAGCAGCCAAGCGAGAGAAAGACAGTAGCTAGTGCTTGCACAGTCCAGTGATGATTGAATGAGGTGCCTTTGGAGACTTGGTTCGGCGAGCGCAAAAGGTAAATACCGAGTGGGTACAAAATGAAGAAACTCAAGCATAACAGCACACCATGGAGATGCCAGAACCAGTCACGGACAGTCTTGCCCATGAAGGTGTAGCCTGTGTATGCGAAGCCCGACTGTGCATCAGGTGGGGCGGATGGCGGCTGCCCAGAGCTATCTTCCACGGCGGTGGGGATTTTCTCCTCATTGTCCTCCGTGCCCTCCTGAACCGACTCTGGCATAGTCGAAGGCGTCGTGTTATGTTCATTGAATGGGTTGTGTTTTCCATCGTCGCTGCCTGTACCTAGATCGTTGTTGATTACGTCGAGACGCGCATTCTTGATGGCAAGTTCACCCGCTGACAGTTCCGCTTGCGTTGGAGGGGCTGGGTCGCCAATTTCGATCACCCCCTTGTGCCCCGCTTGTTCATCAATAGAACCGAACATTGGAATAGGCGTTTCTGCATTGAGCAGATCTGCAAAAATGAACCCGAAGCCTGCATTGTATGGGTGCACCTCGATCCCACGGTCGACGCTGAAATCGTTTTCGAAGTCCTGGTCGTCGTTGCTGGACCAAAGCATGGGTTGCGATGTGCTGATATTGCGGACATCCGTCCCAACCCATTTCGAATAATAACGGACGATGAACTCCGCAATGCCGACATGCGATGGCTTGATGTGGAGTTCCGGATGCTCGAATGAATCATCGTATGGTTTAAATTTGCAAGTCACAATATTGACTTCTGGGATGTGACCATCGGTCTCTGGCGCATTGTACTCATCCATGTCGTTGATAAGTTGAGGCGGGTAATGACCTGTTGCACTTCGCACGGATAGCGTCACAACGGGGGAAGTGGCAGTTGGATCGCCATACATGATGAACATCAGTGACCCCGCCATCTCTTCGCCAAGCGCGAACGCGTGCCAGCCATTCTTAGAATCCTTATACTTGTACCAATGATAACGAACGAAAAGATCAGATTCTCCTGTAGTCTGGTTGTAATGTTGTGTCAGAGACGTGCATGCCGAATAATGCCCATTGTCGCCGATTGGCTTGCAGTGCTGAACTGGTCGATATGCCGCAACGACTATGGTGAACGACAAAACCAGGCTAACAAGGAATTGCCTCGAGAATGAGGCCATACTATCGGAAGAAAGGCGCGTTTTTTCGGTGTCGAAATCTATTTCGAGAGTTTAAGTCTCTGCGATGATGGAATTGGGTCCTCAAGAAATAGCTCGATGTTTTCTGGTCTTTGCTGTTGCAAGGTGTCGTCTTGGGCGAGAAAAGGAGTGCCTAGGGTTAGGAAAGGACCGCGCGCCGCAAATTCCAATGATCGCCTTCCCACGGTCAATGGCCTGTTTCACGTTGACGAGACAGTCCCTTTGCGCAAGATGACGGCTACTGAAGCAGCGGACAGCTGAGAAGGAAATTAATGAAAACAGTGCGTTAGTGAAACGATCGAGGATCAGCTGCAGAAGGTCGGGTCTAAGCAATCCCGGACCCTGGAAAACATTGCGAGGCTATTTTAGGAATAGCGAAATACTTCATTGGTCGGACTCGACCCCTGATAATGTGGGGATCGACTTGAAACGAGTGCCCATTATAAGACGACTCGTGCGCATCTTTCTGCAAAATCTGTCTGACAACATGACCCCTCGGCGCATGTTGAGCTGTGTGCGAAGGCAACAAGCACGCATACAAGCCGGTGCATGCCAAAATGATTGTTGACGCACGCTCTTACTGGTGGCATGGCATCTCCGCGATCTGCGAAAGATAACAGCGATATCCGGTATGCTCTTGCTGACCACCGCCTTACGGTTTTCGTCTCGCGATAAAGAAAGCAAGGCAACTGCGTCAATGCTCTTTTTTGTTCTTCGAAGCACGATCTATCTTTTGATTCCGTCCATTGTGCTGTCTTTGGCTCGATCCAATCAGAGGTTCTACAATTCAACGTGTACTCGAGGTAGCTATTTCATTTGATTCTTGCTTGAAGCACAGATACGGGAACCTGCTACAAGTCCGTGGTTTTAATCTTGGATGCTGGCCATCCAAACCGAGATTAAGAGGTCACGGCCTAATAGATGCCATCTGAGTCATCTTCTCTAATCAAGCGACAGGCAAAGTTGAGACTCGAAATGCGATTTTCTTAAAGGACAGGTATCGCACCAAGAATGATACTGACTGCTGTCCCATCAGAGCTTGTCGTTGTTGCATAACTAGGAGTCGAAAACCAGTAGGGTGATAGCAGGTTATGGACATGACCGGCCACCTTGCTGAATCGTGCCAATACCACTCAACGACGTTAAGAATCAAGGCTTCACGTCGCTTGCGAGTTCACCATTCTCTCTTGAGCTGACCTGAGCTAGAAAATGTTGCGGAGAATGACAACGCGAGGATATCAGCACTGCCTCCTCGAGTACGCGAAATTGTGCGCAACCTCCTCCTCATCATCTGGTACTGCTTCGATACCTCCGACTGCCATTCGATGTGAGTCGCAGTTGTTGCCGTCGACCGGTTTGATGACCAGGACAAACAAATACCATAATCTCGGAGAAGCGTCGTCGTGCTCAGCCTCAGTGCCAGTTTGACGTTCTCACATAACAACAGACAGCTCGCTTAAGTCTTGGGGATAGTGCAAGGTATAGCAAAATTCGTGGAGCCTGCTTCATGCATCACGATAATATCTGTGTGCTGCGCCTAAAGTCAATTGGCATTAGATACCTCTAGACGAAGGTATAGCAATCATGACGAGAACCAGGTCGATGCAGGATGGGTCAGGTCGTGCTTGGCCCACGATGGTCTCGGCGCAGAGCTGTCGAGGTTGTTTCTTCAATTCCGTGCTTTTGAGGCAGTGCACTTCGTCATTAATGTATCAAACCCACTCGCAATACTGGCGGGAGCACGACCAAGAGACACTCATCAATGAGCGGGTTGCCCCGTTGTCGAATGACTAATGACTATCTGGCCGCTACTATTCGGCCTACTTCGACTGTGAATATCACAGACGGCATCTTCAAAGTGAGAACGGATGTGAACTGCTCAAGCTCCCAGCATATCCTTTGGATGCCATCTTTCGGCGTACCACCATTATCATGCAATTGTGCCAGCAAGCCTGTGGTCACGTCTTTCCGAAAGCTCGCCAATAAAGTGAGTCGGCTTCCACCGGGACGGCGCCGATACCAGTGGGGTTTTGCACTGCCTTCGTTGTCAACTAAGGTTCGAGACTACGGCACGTTGCCGCGCTTCTTACAAGGTATACGGAACCCGCAATGCTAGTCGATTGTGCCATGCTTTTTTGCCATTAGAGCCCGCCCGGAAATGCTTAAGCACTCACGGTTGATCGTCGTGCAGCCTGCCCTTCAGAGTTTCTGCTCGAATACACAAGTGGCACAACGTCACAGTCAGCTGCGGGGTAAGTAAAGCCTTCCGTCAGGTCTCAACACCTTCCAAAAGAGCTGTTATTCTCAAGCAACATTTTCGTGACGTGATGGCTGCAGCAGTCAATGGTGGGTTTTTAACTGCCGTTGCGACGTCGCAAAAGCCCGTCTCAAAGTCAAATGCCATCCGACATTTTGAAGAAGCTTGAGGCTGTGTTCAACAGGAGTCTTGGCTAGCGGCCGCTAAGGGCAGCTAAGATGACTTATTCTATGCAGCCACCGACTCATTGGTCTAACTGCCCGACTCTATCTCTTCCGACGATTTTTCTAGAAGTCAAAGTCGTTGTTTAGCCGGACTTACCTTGCCGATGTTACTCCATGAGTTGCCGTCGAGATGCCGCTCCAGTAAAAGCACCCAATGACACTCCTGTTCGGTCACAGCTCGCCACGATCTGCAGGACTCTGTTTGCAAAGATGGAGTTCCCTCATCCACGGTCGCGCGCACAGACCAGCAGCTTCAAGCGGATCAACAACGCTATTTGATACGGGGTATCCACCTCCACACGGCTGTCCTCCGCAAAAGAAAATGAAGTTTTCGCACGTGGAACGTCGGTTCAGGAAAGAGTATATACATCGCCTGTGCGCCTGACGAAACAAGATCCCTTCTGTAGTTGCCTAACACACTGCCACCTCCAGACCTGCCTTGACCCATAGCAACCTGATCCGCAACAAGACGTCAGGATGGGTTTCAATCTCCACGCGGATGGGACCACTGATCCCAAGGAAGTTCGGAACTTCCGAATCCACCTAATCGCCATCATAGCTTCTATGAGTGCCATCGCCAGTAGGTTCGATCAGTCAAAACTTCATGACCACTACTAACCGCATGTAGTGGGATATGATACTTCCGTCATTGGTGGCACCCTTGCTCTCGACTCCTTTCGACGAGACTATGGCTTGCTTGACATCTCAGCTACTGCCCGTGACACCCTTCAAGGCAACATTGTCTCGACGTTTCAAGCTGGATGCTTCTTTGGCGCCCTTGGTTCGTTTCCAATAGCCGAGAAGATTGGTCGCAAGAAGGCAATCATGTATGCCTCGCTTGTCTTCCTGGTCGGCGGCACTCTCATGACTGCAGCACATGGTAAAATCGCCATGATCATTGCTGGTCGCGCAGTCGCAGGTCTCGGAATTGGCGCTGTCTCTCTGATCGTCCCGGTCTATATTGCAGAGACTTCACCACCATCTATTCGAGGCCGGCTCATCGGTTTCTTTGAAATTGCTTCCCAGGGTGGCGGCATGTGCGGCTTCTGGATCAACTACGCCGTTGACCGCACAATTTCCGACAACACTCAAACCCAATGGATCGTTCCTCTAGGCTTGCAACTTCTGCCCGGTGCAATTCTCTTCTTCGGCATCATGACTTGCCCCGAATCCCCGCGTTGGCTTGCCCGACAGGACCGTTGGGAAGACGCTCAGGAAATCCTCGTTTCCATCCGCAAGTTGCCTGCTGAGCACGAGTACGTCCAGACTGAGCTTGGCGACATCCGCGCACAAGTGGAAGAGCGCTCTGCCAATCGAATGACCAAGAAGATGATGTTCAAGAAGCTTTTCGAACACGGCACCCGAAATCGGGTTGCGATCGGCTTGCTACTCATGTGCTGCCAAAATATGACTGGTGTCAACATCATCACTTACTGTAAGTCCCCCTTGTCTGTCCAGCCTAAAAGCGATTCTCATGCTGACCAACACGCACAGACTCTCCTCGCATTTTCGAAACTCTCGGCATTACAGGCACAGACACTAAGCTCTTCGCAACCGGCTTCTACGGCATTGCCAAAACCCTCGGCATGGTCTTCTTCTCCGTCTATCTTGTCGAGAAAGTCGGTCGACGCAATGGCCTCATCTACGGCGCGTTTATCGGCAGCTTGCCCATGTGGTACATCGGCGGCTACGTCATGCGTGCTGATCCTGCTGCCGCTGCTGCCGCTGGCGAACTGACTCGATCTGGCGCCGGTTACTTTGCTATGGTCTGCGTTTATCTGTACGGATTCATTTACTGCGCGACGTGGCAGGGCATTACGTGGGTGTATTGCTCTGAGATTTTCCCCCTCGACATCAGAATGCTTTGTGTTGCTATCACGACGGCGGATCAGTGGTTGTGGTCGTTCATTATCAGCCGAACAACACCCTATATGATCACCAGTCTTGGTTACGGAACCTACATGTTCTTCGGCTCCCTGATGGTTCTCATGGGCTTCTGGGCTTTCTTCTTCATCCCCGAAACCAAGGGTCTTACGCTTGAGGATATGGATCAGCTGTTCAGTGGAAGCATGCACCAAGCGGTGTGGAAGAGCTTGAAGGAGAGAAAGTCGGTCCATGATGTGCTACAAGAGAGAAAGCTGGCACAGATGGCTGGCGGTAAGAACATGTCTCTCGACGATGACACACAAGTCGTACGGAGTCCGGAGCTTGAGGAGAAGGGCGTGGGGATGACACATATTGAGGCTGTGCGGACGACTAGTAGGGAGGATCCTGGCCGGTTTCCAAAGGGCACATGATTACTAAGTTGTTGGTCTGGATGTCGAACAGCGGCAAGAAGTGATAGCGCTAAGGTGTCCACTGGCGCTGCAGTCGCCGAGAACAGGGACGTTGACGCTCACAGCTAGGTGTCACTTGGTTTCCGGGAGATAGCCTTCATGGTACCAAGGCCACCTACTGGACAGTAGGCGCTGAGGACTCTGCTGGTGACTGCAAATGGGCAGCAACTGCCTACCTCCAGCTAGAAACAGCCAGAGCAAGCCTATGATAAGTCGCTTGTAACTCCTGGTAGGCATGGTGAATGATGAGGCAAACAGGGGACTAAGCTGCCAGCGCAGCAGAAGCATTTTGGCTATAGCATTTACACGACAAAATGAACGAATTACGAAGTCAAGAAGATATGACAGAACCAGCAGAGAGAATGGATACAAGCACTGAAATTCTCCATGCATGCACAGCCCCTTTAATAGTCTGTTTTCCTTTCCCGAACAACCCCTCCCGCGGGAGATGCACAACTGCCAAGACGAGAACCATCCAACATCGACTTGTGCGAGATCTAAGACAACGAACGCTATCCCCAAACGTATGCTTGCATGCTCGCTTTCTTCGTCTGTCTGTCTGTCACCGAACCCTGCCGCGCACTCTCTTCACCGGAGTGAATGAGTCAAGCCGGCTCCGGCGTTACCGCTGAAGGCTGTATCGATGCCTCGCTATCTACCGACTCGTCCTCCCTCCCTCAAGCCTACCACATTAATAACTGCACTACAAACTCACAGCGGCATCTAGAGAAGGCTTGCTTGGCGTACAAGAACGAAATAAGATGAGATGAGATGAGATGAGATGAGAGACGATGAGCTCAAACGCTGCCGGAGACCATCTCCGTCGCAAGTGGTTGAAAGTGTGCCATGTCATGGTACGGAGCCTATGAGCTGAAGCGCGGAGCGACGAAAATCCGGTCCAAGCGTTTTTTCGCATGTCAGTCTCGGCCGGATGTATCCGTTATACAAGGGAGCGAAAAGATCGACCTCTGACGGAGCACGATAGGCAGCCGACAGCGCGGAGGTACGGCGAAGCTGTGATGATCTAGGGTAGAGGAAACCGGAATGGTCCGAGTTGAAGGGAAAGAACGATGATGTCTTGACTGAAACAATACTTTTTATACAATCGTGTGTATGTCAGATACGGAAGCAGCTACAGACTGACCATTCATTCGAAGATATTCATACTCGCGTATGCTGTTTTGCTGCGTTATACCTCCACCTCACGTGGACAACGCACCTTTCCAGTCCACCAACGCATCATGTACATCAATGCACCCACAAGAAACGAGTCAAAACCAAAATGTACAAAGGATCAGCCTGCCATCCTTGCAAGGTCATCGCTGACTTCCCAAAGAGCCTTAGGTTGAGTAAAACACCAAAATGTGCCTCGTGTCTTTCGTATCAGAGTCATATCCCATGAAACGCTGACGCTCCTTCTTCGTTACAGTCGAGAGGTCGAGATCGTTAGAGAAGAGTGAAGTGAAGTGATATGACCGACCACAGCTCAGCTTCTCTTCTTAGGACTTGCGAGCGCGTTCAGCCGACTGAGACTGATACCACCAATGCTAGCCTTACTCTTCCGATCCCTCGCTGACTTCGCTGCAACCTCCCGTCCAGTGGGCTTCGAACCAACTTTCTTCACCGGAGACATTGCGCGCTCTTTCTCCTCAACTGACGTTGACATCGATCTCAACTCTGACGGTCGCGGACCCTCAACCCGAATACGCTTACCACCTCTCCTCTCGCCTTCATCCTCAAAATTCTGATGGTCAGTCATGGAGTCCTCCCATGCACCGGGCACCGAAGTCTTCTGCGGTGAAAGAGTGAGTGCGCGGTTCTCCTTTGCATCCTCATCGGTTCCGAATCGATCAGCGTCCTTGTCTGATTCGTGCCGTCGTTTCTTACCTGGAAGACCATGTGGGACGGTCTTGAGCCTATCTTCGAATGGCTGAACTTGCGGCGCGGGATCTGAGGTGCGAATTCGGCGAATCGTAGATGGTGATGCAGCTGTAGGTGATTTTTGCGGCGAAATGGACGACGTAGAAGTTGACACAACCCGTGTAACATTGACGATGGGGTTTGTGCGGTTCACATTGGTGTTCACAGCTGTCAAGCTTGTGCTGGTGTGGTCTGGTTTTGGGTGTAGTGTGGTGAAAATGCTCTTAAATTCTTTACTTTCTCGTCGGCCATGCTCACGGGCTTTGCGGGTGAAAGTGTGGTCGACTGGGCCTGCACTTGAGCCCGGACGAGTGTTAGAGCGGGACGCAGGTCGAGGGCTGAGCACGGGGAGTGATGGGTATGCGACTTGTTCTCTCGAGGCGTCCTCTTCCCAATCCCAATTCTCATCATCATTAACGATGAAGGCTGAGGAGTCGTAGGGAATGGCAGGCTCCCACTTGTCGGATGTGCGGTTCTGGCGGTCGACTTTTGCGGGTGATGGGCTGGCTTCGGCTAGTTTGACGGCGTAGCGGGATTTGACGGATGGGGTGAAGTCAACTTTCTTTTGGGATGATTCAGGAGCTGGTGCAGCGATCGACAAGTGCTTCGGAGTCGCCGTGGCAGTGGTCGAAGTGCTGTTCTTCTTCGGGGATCGTAAGATCGATTTCAGGTTCGCGAATGTAGGGATGCGAGATCTAGAAGACTCTTTCGCTACAGCTGGGTCACTGGCCTGGCTCTTGGTGGAATTTGATCGCGTGAGAGCTTGCTTTACAGGAGACGAGACTGGCGGTTGCTCGGGCGGAACGGGAGGAAGAGGCTTGTTCAGCTGTGCCTGGTGGAGCTTCGATGGCGACAGCGACCCGGCGGCTAAGGATTGTCGAGGAACATACCTAATAGACTTGACGCTATTTGGGTGGGGTAGCGCAGACGGCTTTGCCGGTGTTGACGAGCCATCTGTAGCACGCGCAGCCGAAGCCTTTGTGGGCGAAAGAAGTCGATTAGAGACAGGGCGTGGCAGAGTGGTAGGGTTGCTCGAAGAAACATCTTCGTCATCAGCCAGTCGCAAGCGCTTCGCAGGAGCCTCAGGCTCTTGCGAAGTTGCAGCGATGGTTTTGAAAGGGCTCACAGAGGTGGGTCTACCGATAACGGGAGGTGGGATCCGTGTCAGGGGCTTCTTGCCGGCTGTCTTCGGTCTGTCTGGCTCATCCAGGTCTGCTTTGGAGCTCGTTCGCTTCAGTGACTGAGCCGTGGGTCTAGTGAATCCTGGTCGAGCACGAAAGGACGAAGGGTGATTGGCGATCGAGTCCATCTTCTTGAACTGTGCCATGTGCACGTCGGAGAAGCGACCAGCCTTGGGCTTTGGCTGTGCAATCCTCCGGCCAGTTGCATCAACAATCATCGTCTCGGCTTCACTGTCTGTCCGCTCTTGTGCTTCCTTCTCAGCCCGCATCTGTTCTTTTATTCTTGCAGCATCTTCCCGGATGCTGTCCATGAGCTTCCGGCCCTCATCGGACATGTTTGATTCATGGCTGAATTTGAACTGGAAAGACGGGGAGATGTTTGTTTTCGCCAGGCTCTGTCGAGGCCGACTGGGAGTATTCTGTAGGCTGGCTAGCGAAGCATGGCCAGTGGTGGAAATGTCTGCAAAGCCCAGCTTTAGGCCTGAGTCGGGTGCCTTTGCAGTAGTCTGGTGAATGGTCGCTGGGTGCATCTGATCTTGTGCTGGCTGTGGTTCGGTCTTGGGAGTCGTGACATTAGACAGCGCTTTTAGGCGATTCTGAAGATTGGTAGACGGTGTGGCTATGACATGGTCGATCGAGGGCTGTTCGGCATCTGGCGTTTCATTCCGTTCGAATACAGCGTCAAGCTGGACATTCGAGACGGGCGTCTTGCGCGTTGACTGCGGATGATTAGTCATGAGTGCATGTTTAGGAATTTGTTTGTAGTATACCGGTTGGTTATTGGAGAGCCGGGCTGATCGACGCTTCGGCGTCGAATCTCGAGCAATTCGAGCCATGTCTGTGGTGAGTGTCCAAGACCATGCAGAGCAAGAGCACAAATGTTGTCGAGACAAGAGTTCAGGAATCACACGATGTGGTCGGGATTTGGTTTGTGTGGAGGACGGCATTAAGATTTGGAGAAGCTTTCAGCTGCCATTTGTTTATTATGACGCCAGATTAGGCGCGCTAACCTGGGGCAAACACGCCCAAACACGTGCCCCAGTGCTTTTATTTGAAGGTCAGCCAGTGTCACCACCAGAGGTCTGCACAACGAAAGTCTTCGACGTTCTCTGAGGTGGCGCCTACATATTGTCGATTCAAGTTGGTAAACTCACGCTCGTACCCAAGAAGCCACTTTGATCCAGCGGCAGAAATGAGGCACGGTCTCATGAAATGTGTGTTGTCGTTGTGTTGCCCCAGACTCTCTTATCCCATCCATACACTTTCAATGTCGCTGATGCGGGGAATATGTTTGACAGACCGTGCTTGCCCTTCCTTATCGTCTAATGTGCTCATCCTTTTGACAGCAACACTGAAGAGTATGATCACGCGGCATGCCGAGATCAGAAACCTACCCATCTGGTTGTGCGGCTTCTGCGAGAGGAGCGGCAACGGCCCGCAGCAAATAGGCGGTGATTGCGCAGCTGCCTGCCTGGCACTTGGCACATAACGTCGACCTTTTTACTTCGCCACTGCGTTATCAATGCGAGACACAAACCTTCATAGTACTGTGTCATGCAAGCTGCAGCCTAAACCTTGTTGCCATAATGTCGTAGTCCTTCAGCCTGACCACCTGAGTTTGCCGTCTTCATTGACTAATTTCCGTTCTCTGAACACACTTTGATCGACTGCTGCGATAGACTTGTTGCCATATTCAAAGCCATTACTGTTATTACTGCGGTCTTCAAGAATGGTTTCAGCCTGCCATTCAGTCAATCTCTTCAGAGTCACGGATTAAAAGACGCACGAGCAGGTACTTCGGAATCTCATTCAGATCGATGCTCGCACGACACTTGCCTCTGAGAAACGCTACCACTCGACAGTCGAGATGGATCTAACTCAAGTAGCCAGGTCAGATCTCGGAAGCTTACCAGAGTATATCATCACAAACTTCATCCCGGGTGCACAACCATTACTGCGACGATACCCCAGGGTCTTCCGATTCCTTGGCATCTTGTTGGCCTTGTGGTATTTCGGCCCACTCGCTCGTCTGCAGGCTCTCTGGTCGAGGTTCGCTGACTTCTTGATCTCTACCATCACCGTGTCTAGTGAAGAGGACCTTTTCCAATATCTCGTCACATGGATCGCCGAAAAGAACACAATACGCGCAGACCAAACCCTGAACGCTATTACAAATACTCCTGTCGAGGAACGAAGACGTCGGCGTCATGATCCTGACTATGAAGAAATCGCCCGTAAGCCGGTCGATGATCCCAAGATCAAATACGAGCAGTCCCAAGGAATGCAAGTCTTTGTTCATAAGAAGCGCATCTTCTTCATTGACAGATATCATGGCGACGGCCACACTTACTACAGTAATCGCTACAAGAGAACAGAAATACTCGACATCTCATGCTTCGGTCGATCACCGCAACCCATCAAGGATTTAATCGAGGAAGTGTACCAGCAGAACAAAGATAAAGAACGCACCATGACGATCATTCGTCGTCCTTTCACAGGCGGCTACAGTAGTCGACTAAGCTGGTCTCGACTCACTGCCAAGCCACGTAGAGCTCTTGATACCGTCATTCTCGACCCTGTGCAGAAGCAAGCCGTACTCAATGACATTGAGGAGTACATGGATGAATCCACACAGAACTTTTATGGAGATCATGGCATTCCATACCGAAGAGGCTACTTATTCCATGGTCCCCCTGGCTGCGGCAAGACGTCCTTCTGCCTCGCTCTCGCGTCCAAGTTCAACCTCGACGTCTACGTGTTGACTCTCCTCGACCATGAACTCCAAGACTCAGATCTCATGTCCTTGATGAACCAACTGCCCTCACCATCGCTTCTTCTCCTTGAGGACATCGATACAGCCGGTCTATCCCGAAAGAAACCCTTTGCAGATACCGGAGCTTCAGGCCTCGGTAGCATGGGTCCATTTGGTGGTGGAGCTCGCAGAAACAAACGTCGAGGTCTGCCTGAAGGTGCAGTAGCAGCAAACACGAACAATATCGGTGCCGAACCCAACCTCGAATCAGATGACGAGGACACAAACAAACAAGCTACTCGCGTTAGTCTTTCAGGCCTCCTCAATGCTATCGACGGTGTAGCCGCTCCAGAAGGTCACATTCTAATCATGACCACGAACAAACCTCACGAGCTCGACGATGCCCTTGTTCGAGCCGGCCGAATCAGCGTCAAAGTCGCCTTCACGAATGCCAGCCAACAACAAGCCGAGGAGATCTTTCTGCGCATGTACGTGGACCTGCCTTCCTCACACCCGCCAACAAACGTCAGTAAATTGACTACGTCACCGACCGAGAAATACCCCGACATCAAGGTTCTCGCCAAACAATTTGCGTCGCAGATCCAACCTGGTGACTTCAGCCCCGCCGATCTGCAGGATTACCTTATCGTGCACAAGAAGAATCCACAGGGTGCAGTTGATGACTTGAAGAAGTGGATGGAGGAACAATATGAAGAGCGGAAGAGAAAAGAGAACGAGAAGGAGGCAGAGATCCAATACAAAGCGAAGAGAGCAGAGAGGAGGAGACGGCAGTTTCGGGAGGATATGAAAGCTGCGCTTGCTGAGGAGAAGAAGAAGGAAGCACAGAGCAGTGATGGACAGGAAGCCAACGGGGGGGAGACAGAGGCTAATGGCGACGCTGAAGTCAATGTTCAACGTGAGAAGAAGAGTGATGGGGAAGTGCTTGTTGACACACGATCTGTCGATGAACAGCTCCGAGAAGCCGAACGAGAGGTGGCGTTGGAGGATCGGGCACGACCTTAGTAAAGACACCCGCTTTGACCTTCTCACCTCAGCTGCCCCGCTGAGGTACCAATCGGATCGTGAAGCATTGGATGGCGTTTAGAATAGAGTTGCGAAGAACCGCAGATAGAACGAGACTGATCTTGTACGCGTTACAATATTGATGGCTCTCGGTCTGAAGTCTTACAACATCACTGGGTGGTCCGATGGACTCACGAAGTCTTTCGGCTTTTTGTTATTTGATGCAGCTTAGCTGGGTATCACCACTTTAGACAGATACTTAGATAGATTGACACGCTACCCAGCCTTCTCGCTCAACTGACCGACTAATCCACTATCGACCGTAAATCCCAAGTAAGCAAGGATCGCTGTCGCTCCTCCGAAGCCGATTAGTATGCCGTTCACTTTAGAAATGTCTATCAAGAGAGATTGCCTCATATACAAGGCTGCATAAAGATGTTGCCAATGAGACTAGAACTATCCCATTCGTGCGTCGTTAGAGCATATGTAATACTTCGCGGGGTAGGGATAGGGTGGCGTCTCATGCTGAGAGAGAGTTTCAAACCGATTGTGCGCGAGCTTTGATAGCTGTCTGTAGCATAGCATCTTTCGGGACTGCAAGCAATAGCAGCACATGCCAAAGGCACCAGATTCGAGAAATTGGAGCTTGCAGCAACGTCTATTTCGGAGTGCTGCATATACGTTGTGCGGGATCAACTCCGCGACGGTGCCACAAGGAAAAAGCGAGGACCTCTAGTCGCATCAGGTATAGCAAGATATGTCCATCGATAGCTGAAGAATACTGCTCTACTCAAATGTTCATGTGCCACATTATCACTGAGGCTAGACAAGAGAGCCGAATACCTAAACTTCAACATTGGCTCCACGAGCCGTGGCTAATGATCGGGAAAACACAAGAGCATTTCAACATGACGTAAGTGGTCATTTTCCTTCTTGTTTTCTGTCTGCCGCATTCGAGGTCTTTCTGCTGCCAGGGTGTTGTCCACTTACCTGGTTGCCGCCTCTTCTCAATACATGTAATGATACTACCGCCGTCGTAATGCCAGTTACTACTCGCCGAGGCCATCTTGTGAATGGCACATCTCCTCAGAAAGTACGCACCTCTACGCCGTCCCCAGAAATGTCACCCGAGCGCAGACCATCTGGCATGACTTCCTCTCCGCGACCGAGCCCATACCTCTTACTGGTGTATCCTATCATACTTGCTATTGGATCTTTGTATGCGGCGATCTCTCCGGCAGCTGTAATACAGCAAGAACCACTGGCAGCAGGAATCACTTCAAATGTCAACGTGCCCAGCGTGCAGCCGAACTACTTTGCTGGAAAGAGAAACTTGATCAACATCTTGTTTGTCAAGCGAGGATGGCTCTGGACTACACTAGCATTGCTGTTTCTGCAGATCACCACAAGGCCTTCTCCCGCAGCTCTCTCATCCACGCCGATCACGACGAAGAACAGGATGGCAAACCACTACATCCAAGCAGCGATCAGATACATCCTCATTACAAGCGTCTGGCTGTTCACTACCCAGTGGTTCTTCGGACCGCCGCTGATTGATCGCTCCTTTACGCTCACGGGTGGTCAATGCGAAGGATTGCCTGCAAAATACGAAGAGAATCCAGCGGTGAAGTTGGCGACCATATACAGTTCAACGGCATGCAAGCGATCTGGCGGCCGTTGGCTAGGAGGCCATGATGTCTCCGGACACGTCTTCATGCTGGTGTTGTCGTCTGCGTCTCTCCTCTACGAGCTCTACATTGCAGACCGAGCTTCGCAACATCCGTCTGTTTCACCAAGAGCCGCAGCAAACGTTGCCCACGTTCTGACCGAGCAAGAAAAAGAATCTGTCGGCGGCTGGGAGAGTGAGTCAGAAGCAAGAGCCCGGATATATGCAAGATACTTTCTTTATGGCGTCGTGGCTCTAGACTGTCTGATGTTGCTTACAACTGCAATCTGGTTTCACACTTGGCTTGAGAAACTCAATGGTATGCTCGTTGCCGGAAGCGGACTGTATGTGACGTACTTCCTTGGCGATTTTGTGCCGGCTTGGCGCGAGATTGTGGGTGGGCTGTGATGTTCCGTGTAGCTAGCGGGAACACCAATGGTGGAGAGAATAGATAACACGACAACGTCTTAGTAGTGAGAACATTGAACCCATCTCATTGGCATCAGCATAGGAACTTCGACCTTCAAGAATACTGCACTGGAATGGGTAGGAAAGTCCATGTGCGCGTTGTGAATAGTCACCAGGTCCTCTGAGGATCACATGCCGAGTCACTAATGGTGAATTGCAACAATGATGACTCGGGCAGAGTAATCCGCCCTGCGGGCTACCACTTTCCCAACAGCACCGCTCCAAGTTCAAATATCACGATGTCCCGACTCGACGAAGCGCACTGATATCCAACATCTGCCCTCTTCGAGCCCGTTCACAGTACAGCTGCAGTGCACAATGGCCTTCACCCATTGCCACGTCGAATTTCATGACGCCGTATCTGTTGCTACAAAGCTGCCGAAGCATGTTTCTCCCATGGATCAAGTAGAAGCACTGCTCTTTCTTTGAAACGGGTGCGCTGCCAGGGGTTGTTGTCCGATTCGTCACCAAGGGCGAATATGTAGGCGATTTGCAGCAAAGACCGTCTCTACTTCTCTTCCTAGGAGACTGGCAGAAGCAAGCAGTCTGCATAACCAACGATACCGTAGAGCCTAAAGCTTTCAGGCGCTAGTTCTACACACGATGAGAGAAGTCCGCAGACCCATTTTTTTGTTGGTGCTTGGATGGCGAGAGTTCGTTTCTATTCATCTAGGCTTCCAGGTTGGCAGGTTTGAAAACCCAGTACGGGCCAGCGATAAGATTGAGGGTTTGGTGATAGGGCATGTGCCCGGAAGTATGTTACTTGCTGGACATTAGAGACGATCACATCTGCAAGAGGCATCGACGAACATGCGGCAGATGTTACAAAAGGATCTGGTGGCCACAGTAGGTCCGGTGGAGAAGGCTTATCATGTACTGACTACCTTGCCTGGCTTCTTGCCCGTATGGCGAGGTCCACGAAGCACTTTTACGAAAGCATTTGATTGTCGCTCTCTTGTCCGCGCCTTCAGCTTCAAAACTGGCCTAGCTGGCCAACGACTGGCAAGGCGCTTTCGTTGAATAGAAATCCTTGTTCCAGGCGCACCACCCTGTGGCATCCATGGATTGGGAAGCTTGTTTCCGATATGCGCCTTGCTCCTTTTATCCTTGTCGCTTGCGAGAATGTGGCAGATTTTGCACTTCTCTCCGCCAATCAAAAATTTCTGTAACGCTATGCTGGCAATTAGATCTTGGAATTCACCTGTGACTGGAAGCGTGACAGCGACTTTGTGCCATGTTGGATGGTTCACATGGGGCAGGCCAGAGTCGGCGACAACCATGAATATACATTTCTGGCTAACAGTCCTTCCACCTAAATCAATCACCCCGAGCTCGCCTTCAGGGAAGTCTTCATCGTCTCCGACTACAATTACTGCGTCGACCTCCACCGACCCGCGAGAGATAGTGGCCAGGTATGCGATCCCATCGTTCATGCCAGGCATTTGACTCATTTGCAAACTGATGAACTGCTGCCACAAAGCCGTTTGCTTCCAGCTCTTCGTCTTCATCTTGAAGTTGTCTTCTGCTACCGCTCGCACTGCTCGGACAGCTCTAGCGTAGTTATCGACCAGAGCGCGAGCGATCAGGACAGCTGAATGGGTTTGTAGGCCACCACCAGCAAAAGCAGAAGCGATTCTTAGGGCTCGTGACCACTTGCCGCGTGTGAATAAAATGAGTGTAATGTCACGGTGGATTCGATTAGGAGTTGGCTCATGAACCCGTCCCAGTCTCGACACCACCTTGCACTGGCCGATCCACCGTCCGTAGACGGCAGCAGCTCCCTCGCTGAACTCAACAGGTCCGAGTGGGCTCACGCGATCTAGACCTGATCCTGCGGATACCTTGTGCCTCATCGAGAATGGTGGAAGAACGCAGGAACTGAGATTGATACTTGCTGATTGGCCTTTTGAGGGGTCCGTGGCTTTCGGCATGAGAAGCCATCTTATATGCCCGTTCTGTATTGCCGCTGATAGCCACCTGCTCCACGCGACTTCTTTCTTCTCTCCAGCTTTTGTGCTGATTTCAACGCCAGAGGCAGCCATCACACCATATACCTCATCACATTCCAGGGTAGCTGATCGGTTGCCGAGCAGCTCCATGACTCGTGTCTTGTCGCACCGCTGAAGCCTCATGTTGGCCATACCGCTGAAGTAAGCATACAGCGCGTTGAACTCGGCACCGATGCATTCGTCGATAACAAGGGTGTCACAGATATCAGGAAGAGCCGAGAAGAGGATATCGTTTATCGTCAATGTAATCAGATCAGAACCGATCCATATGACACGGCGAGCCAGAATGTACTCTTGCAGTGTCCAAATTCTAGCACACCATGTAGTCTGCGTCAATCGAGAGATACCCTGCATTGCTTGGAAGATTACATGTCTGCCTTGACCACTCTGCCAGTAATGGCCTTCCTCTGCCCATAACTCTTCCTCTGACATTTTGACTGCAGGCTCCAGATGCTGGGTAGCAGCATCTATCTGCGTCTGTTCCATATCTAGCTCCTTGCTTAGGATTATGACGACAGCTTCAGCGTTGCCAAAGATCTGACCCATCAAGGGGATTTGGCGGTGTTTGTCGGCGTCATTGTTTTGCTCGATGCATAACGTGTCAATCCAGCACCAACTGATCGCAGGATATCGTTGCTGTATAGTGGCCCGTACAGCTTGGAACCCCGGAGATAGAAGGAAAGGCGTGTTTTGCGGAAAAAGCTTTTCGCCCCAAGCGTGCGATACCGCAAGATATGCTGGGGAGGAAGTCAGTGGGTATGTGGTCAGTCTCCCCGTGTTGACGTCCACGAGTCGGAAAGACATGACTTGGCTCTCTCTGTCACGATTGGCAGAGAAAGGAAGAAGAGTACGACTTCAGCATAGTGACTTGTTACTCTTATGTTAAAGACCATGAAAGACAAGGCTGTGTTGCGATTTCTACAATGCACGGTACTTTGGTCCTCGTAGCAAACGTGGAGCAAATAGCCTGGCGAAACTGAGATGGCGATGGAACAAAACTTTAAAACTCTGCTTGATTGATCTTCATCGCTGCTAAATCTGTAGACATATACGTATACGGATCTCTGCGAAGCAATTCCAGTATAAAGCTTAGAAGAATGCCTGTCGCAAACGTGCTCGCAAACTGTCACGTGAAACCCGCCGCCGGCCCGTGTGCTGTCACGTTGCAACAAATGCTGTAAGAATTAGGCTTTTAGGCTTATAGCCTACAAGGCGTTTGGCATCTTGGCCACGGTGTTCATGAATTAGCAACGGGGACTCTACCTGATACTGCTTATTTTAAGTTCGGAACAAGCAATGGGCATAGTCCCAGAAGATATATTTTACAATTGGATGGCTTTTAGCTCTCGACTTGGTGCTTGTAGCGGACCTCATCTAGACTACTTTTAACTTGCGACGTCGTCGTTGCTCTTCTTCGGGGAAATTGATCTCGGGAGCCATCCAAATCCGGCTAGACCAACCACCATGGAAATTGCGTCGGCAATGCTACTAGCTTGCTCAGGAAGCATCAGGGGTAGTTCTCAACCTTTGATAAATGGGTTCAGAACCATGAGAAGCTAAGCTGTCCAGCGACAGATGACTTCCCTATGATCATACGGTGGTGATCAAATCCTCTAAGTATCAATCATGCCAACCACCGCAGCTTTGGGAAACAGATCAGCAAAACCACCGAGCAGGCTATTGCAATTACCAGGCGAACTGTGTAATCAAATACTCAGATACGTCGTCACCCAACCCGAACCAATCGCTCTTCGCCATCCTGAAGCCACATTCAATGTCGACCTGAATGTTCTCTACGCTTGCAGCCAACTCAGAGAGGAAGCCGCTTCGTTCCTCTATCACGAGAATACACTCGAAGTGGACATCGACAGCCACGGAACAGTCGCCTCTCTACATTTCTCGAAACGCCATTCAATCTGCGAGTATCGTGCCGAAGAAGCTGTTCAAGATGTCTTGACGACTTTTCTCGAGAGATTCTCGCACTTCCAGTTTCGCTTCCTAGATACCCGGAGGCTCGACTCGCTCCGCAGAGCTGTTGGTTCAATCAAGCATTGTTTCCAAGGAAAGCACATCACTGTTGTCCTACCTCAGGCCAAGCCCCTCCGAGAAGTTGGAGCGCCAGCGCCGCGGATGCGCAAGTACCTATTTATCAATAGTCCGCTGGCGGCTTTCTCGCTAATACGATGCGCATCAATCACTGTGCTCAGCAATGACGCTCATCACGATCAGACCCAGTATGAGAAGCTGATCGATCTTGTTACGAGTAATCGACCCGTCATGGACATGGCCAAAATGTACGAAGATGTTCAGCGCTCGGCAAGAGCTGTTGATAAGATGTTATTGCCAACTCGTCTTTCAATTCAGGAATTTGACAAGCTGCGAGTCGATTTGTTTGAGCATATGTGGATGATGTGCGAGAAAGCTAATGAGTCGGACCAGGACGCGTTTCTGGAGGCGAATGAGGGCTTTGAGAGATGTTATTGGCGGATTCAGGAGCTGCATTGAGGCGACCTCTTACTTCCTGTTCGCAAAAAGCGCTTTTCTTAACGATGAGGTGAATTTCGAAGCCAAAAGCCGGCAACAACGGTGCTGTTCAATGTGGCATCCAGTGTTCTTGACAACATGCAGAATCCCTTCGAGGAAGTTGAGATTGAGTGGAAGAGTTGCTCTTGAATGCGCTCGATCGCCTGCGGCGGATTGCGATTTGATCCATGCATGTCACGCATTCGTTTTCCAAAGAAGACATACTGTCGACTGAAAATTGCTCCTTCTGCTTTCGAAGTACGTCTTTGCGACTGATGGTTACACAGTTTGATTTTAGAGGACAAGCTCAACTTCCAATACCAACGGTCTTAGCCTGTTTCATCCGCTCTACAGTCCGACCAGCGCGACTTAACATATGGTCAAAGACCTTTAACCGCTCCTGGCCTAGCAAAATGTTGTGAGTCAAGGCTCCAGCAATAGTTCCAAAGCACAGTCCGACGCTGAAAGCTATCGGAAAGTCGCAAACAGCCTGCAACCGATCAGATAGCACATCATTATGCAGCATCCCACGTCAATTCATACTACGATGAAATCATCGAAGCCAGAGTGTTCTCGTCAGTTTCAGTGCTTAGATTCGAGTGATGATCTTGCGGCTCCTGTTGAGGCCCGATGGCATAGTCCCAGAGGGAATAATTGTATGATCAACAACCTGGATTTGTTCATATGGAGGACATCATAATATCGAGGCCTGGTCGAGTCAGCCAGAGGACGCCTGATGCGGTCTGCGGCATGTGTAGGCTGTACTCAATTCCTCCATCACGCTATTCTTCATTTCCGTCAACACCTTCATCACGAAGGGCAGGCAATCTTGTACAGTGAGAACAAGCTCGAACTGTAAGTGCCTCCAGAGCACGTGGAGATGTTCGACTTTCGGATGATCTAAATCAATCAATACCCCCGCAAAGAATCAATTGCTTTCGAAGTCTAGCAGATTATCATATGTACAACTCAATGTGTTGCAACACTATCGTTTGGACTTGTCCAGATGATACGTCTCTCGGTATCAATACCTCTCAAAGTCTTTGAGAAATATACACACGCTAAAGGAGTTTTCGACCTCTTTATCGTTGTGACCAAACAATCTGCCATGCCGAAAGTTGTCACACTGCTTCGATGCAGGTCAACCGAATTTCTGGAAAATCACGAAGATAAACTGGTCAAAATGTACTCAACATTGTTGAAAGCGAACAATCGACCTGAGGTACTTTCAGAGTAGACGAGCTTGGTATGAGATAGTTAATTTGACTCTCAAGAAGTCAATGGACATTGCTCTACTTAGACTAGAACAAGAAGTCACACAAATTCGCCTCAAATTCCTATGGTTCAGAGCGAGCGACGACTATTTTACAGACAATGCAAAGACTAGTATTAGATGAGAAGATTCATCTACAGAGAGGTAATGCAAATACATGGCAGTTTCCTGATGCCAGAAAGCGATAAAGCCTGCAACAGACTCAAAGCTTCAAGCTGGATGCTGTCCGTTGGAAGTCTCCTCGTCGCCGGCGCCGATAATTTGCATGCAGGGTGAGTCGGTAGTCTCGGTACCACTTTCGTCGAAATACTTCCCTTGGAATGAAAGAGGCCCTTCAAGCACTCACAGCTCTTTGACATTCTACAGGGTTTCTGGGATGGTGACAACAACCCCCCCACCGCCATGTACAATGCACTTTGCATTGCCTAGGCGGATCGCGTCGCTCGGCAGATCATGTGCTTGGCGCGCATGAGAATGCTATCGAGTTACATACATTGTCATATAGTCCGCGTAAGCCGTAAAGTCAACACAGACATTAGTAGTCTTGTTGAATCCCAGCTCTACTCACAATGCGTCGAAGCAGTCTACAAGTCACATCAGCTGCTCGGCTGCTATGTTGGTCATCCCTACTTGACCGTGGGCAGGCGAGCATGTGACACTTGGCTCTACCTCTGATCAACTTGTTACTCTCCCCACCCTATCGCTATCCTCCCTCAAGAACAACTAATCAGTTGAAAAAGTGTCTTCTGTCGCCTGCTGTATCTGTTCCCATTTTGCTGCGAGGAAGTTCATGCAGCCATACCAGCACTTCACAGGTCAAAGATGGAGAGAATTGTCGCGCTTAAATGAGCTGTGAAAGGGCGTAGGAGATATATTGATTTTAGTGATGCAGGGAATGCATTGATCCCCTAAGTTCCCCAGTTGGGTATTTAATTTATTCTGCTCGTCATTGGACACAGCGACGAGAGAGGTGATCCTGTTTCGACATATCAAAAGCGACTGGGCTACAATCTGATCAGCCTCGCTTTTTAACTGATACCTCTGCTCCCGAGGAAGACAGTCGTCGCTTGCTGGTCCTGCCATCGAGGTCGTCCTGTTGCCGGGTAGTCCGAGCTTCCGATGGGCTGAACGACTCCCACTGCCATGCATTGCGCCAGTTGTTGGGCCCAACTTCAAGGTAAGGATTGGGCAAGACCGGTATGAGGAATGCTGTTCCGTCAGGTCTGAAGTCGAAATCTTGCATTCTTGGGGTTTGAGCTGTGACGAACATGTGATCGACGTTAGCAATGGCTCTCTCAAAGCCTGGAGCGTCAGCTGAAAAGACACTCTTGATCAATACAGCACTCTCCTCAGGGGAGCACTGCCAAAATCTAGGACTGTAGTGAAGTCCACCGTTTATCCTGGGTGAAACTATTTTGACGAGGTGCAAGGGTGCACGCAGTGAAGCGCAAATTCTATAAAGACAGCGTCTAACCATCGATGCTTTTTCGTCACGTTTCCTACCGTTGGGCGCAATTAATTAGCTAAAAACACAAGCAAAAGGGTTCTGTCATTGATTTACTCACACAAAATTCGTCAGCACCGTGTCAGAGCTCTCCATTCTTGAAAGGAAATGGTCGCAAAATATATTGTACAAAACACGAGCATTCAGTGTTATCACCAATGCTATGACATCGGCTTGAGGTGTAAGAGTCCACTCCAAATAATAGGGATCATCGATAGATGACCCAAGAAGGTCTAAAGAGCTGACGAACACACTAAGCTCCTGATCGGCAGTGATATAAGGGGACAAGAACTGCAACATAGAGCTAACAGATTGACAAAGGCCTGGAACTTCAGTATGTTCCTGCAGGGTAATGGAGCAGATGAGACCCAACAAATGTGTTGCGGGAGCCCGTGTTGCACACAAGGCATACTGAGTACGGCACCTATAAGGCTGTGGAGTAGTAAAGTCCGCACCCGCTTGCGACAAGAAACGAAGTAGCCGCAAGATGACAAAGTCAGGATCCCCGTCTAAACAAAGCGTTTGCTGAACAGCTAGCGCAAGTCTGCCTTTGTAATAAGAAGTCCAGCCGCGTCCGCAAGTGCCCAGCAAGTATTGCGCACAAGGCAGCGAGTGAGTATAGTGAAAGACCATGCTGGAGAAATCAGGCATGAAGGTCCAGGAAGACGGTCTCTCAGCTGTAAGTAGTTCATACACCCAGTTCGAGGTGCTGGTAGACGTCGGCATGCTTCGTTCTTTCACCAAATCACGACATGTACCATCTATCAGGTCAAGAACTTGTGCCTCAGCTGGTGCAATGTCCTTGAGGTGTTGGCACATACGGCTAATGGTGGTCGTGCAGAAGCCCACTGCATTCACAATGAAAGAAACAAGATAAGCTTCGACCATAGGTGCGCATAGACTTTGTGCAGATGTCTGACTTAACGCTATGATTGACTGACCTTCTTCCGTGCCATACAAGAAGTCTTTGACGGTCTGATGCGTAAATCGAACTACGATCCTTTTCCAGGCATTAGGCGGTCTCTCATCAGAACCAATGAATATAAGATCCTCTATCCTGGATTGCTCCACACATTCGATGAAGCCCGCAGATCGAGTATTCAGTCGCTTAGCAAAACTCTCACAGTATTTGGAGAGGTATCGCTCATCAACAATTCGTTTCTGCGATAGTAGTGATTTGCGCAAGTTCGCATCTAGAGCTACCGCAAGTTGGAATAACCGCATAGGGAAGAAAGTGCCGAAGGCAAATATTCGGGCAGCCTCGTCGGCGTGTATACGGTTTTCTGCGTTCTGCGACTTCCACATGTGACGATAGAGGTCCTCGACCGCCGATGGCAGAACCTCTATCCGTTTCAGAAGAGCGTTGATGTCATCACCAATCCGAAGACCGCCACAGACGCTGTGAAGCACATAATGCACCCATAGAAAGACTCCATTGGCCTTATCGCAGATTCTGCGTACTAGAAGTTCTATGGACGAGTCTCCATCGAGTTTGTGACCAATGCTTGAAGAAGGACGCAATTTCACTAGCAAAGTGCGACGAACATAGACCTCGATATCGTGCCGGGTCAAGTCTTGCAATCTGAGCGTTGGCATCTCCTTGAAAAAATCCAGTATATGCGGGATGGGCCGACTTGATATGCAGAATTTGCACCCCGTGTTGGAGGTCTTCAGGTCGCTCAGCAAGTTGTAGATGCGGTCAATGTCGTCTTCGGGATCAAACTCATCCAAGCCGTCAAGGAATATGCAAACCCTGTACTGACTGTGCTTGACCATGTTGATCAGAATCCTATGAAGCTCTCTTTCAGACCAGTCGGCCAAAAAGTGCTTCATTCTCCACGAAGGGTCATCGAAAGAGGCCACCAGCGCCGGCTGCTTGGTCACGAACTGCGAGATCAGCGAAGCAAGCAATCCTTTCATACTGTGCTGCGACCTGGTGCCGACCCTCCAAAAGGCATGAAACAGGATGCAACATGGTGCAGACGAAGACCATCGTCTCAGCAGATGTGATGTAACCTCATGCTCGAAGAGAAACTTCATGAAGGTACTTTTGCCTGATCCTGCCTTTCCTTGCACGAGGTAATTGGATTTGCCATCCTTCAACCATGATGTGAAGCTCGGCCAGCCTTGACAGCTTTTCGACTCATCGAAAATCCACTCAAAAGTCTCAAATTGGGTGTACTTTATCTCATTCAAGCGGGCGTTCATCTCAGGATATCTCAGAGAGGCCAAGAAATGCTGTATTTCCCTTTCTTGGCGTGCCTCGTCATTTTGGATGATAGTGAGATATTGGTCTCCTAGGTGGGCAATACCACCGCTGATACTTATGGTGCCGTATGAATTACCTGCAGACGGCTGTAGGGTCATGTTGCTGTGAAAGGCAGTAGGTTGGGGGTACGAAGCGAACACAAGGTTTTGCTTGGATGCATTTGGCAAGCCGGGAGATGACTCTCAGCATTAATAGCAAAATTATCTTGCGTATACACAGCCTTTTTGTCGCACGGGCTGTGAGAAGCTTGGATGTACCGGCTCAGATCAACACCCCCAAGAGTTACAGTTTTGCGGCTGGCGACCGGAACTTTGAGACGACACAAAAACTGTGACAGGAGCCAGGAAAAGCGCATTCATGAGTTACATACTGGCGCCTTTGTTGCTATGACATAACTCAAAGATGCAAATCTTAGAATGGAAGTGTGCGGCAAAGGGAAGAAGAAAGGATCAAGGTGTCAATACAGGAGAGTCGGATTGCATGCCCAAAGGATCGCCAAGCCTGACGCTTTCCATTGATCTGCTCGACCGGACTATTTCAGTCAAGGAAAAGGCATGGTGTCGCATTATCATCCAGCAATTGGTACATGAAAGTCTCTGTTACCATTTGACAATCGACTGTGGCATATTGTCAAAAGCTACGCCGCCAGCTATTTTGGTCAGTCCGTCTAAGGAGACGAAATGTTCTTCCAGCCTTGCTGTTGCTGCCAGCTTGACTCGCTCACTCGCAGTGACGTCAGCGCTTCGCGTCCCTCGTCCGGGTGACGTCCATCTTCTCGCCTGCTTTCGATGACTACGCCACACGTGGTTCACATTGTACTTAATAGCATTAATCAAGGTCCACTGTACATCCAAACTTGATCTGAGATTATATCTAGTACCGTTCACGACTTTGAGCCTAGGACGAAATATCCATCAAGACCGACTCACTCGCACCCAAAATGAATGTCCCCGGCTTCAACGACCGCGAGAAGAGCATGGAGGATGAGTACATCAGAAGAAAGGAGTAGGTAATTCTCTATCTTCTTTGTTCTTACAGCCATAGCAGCGCTCTGCGTATCATCCTTGCCAGCTAGCATAGCGTCATTCTTTTCACACATCTCCCACCTTTGCTGTCGTCCGCCACCCACCTGAACTGCAATTCACCCACCTTCCCCCTTCCTACCTACCTCTATACTCAATATTCTGCTGCCCAAATACCTCCAACCCCTTGAATTTTTATTCTGTCCATTCATTTCTATACGTTCGTTTCAACCTCCTCCTCTACCCGCCATTACCTTTTTCACTCGCTAATGCCTTCGAAACGCCCTCTTTCCTCTCTCATACACACCTCCAAAAACAATCCACTAATACTCGCAACCTCAACAGAGCTGAGAAGTTCGCTCAGAAGAAAGGTCAACAGAACCCACCACAGCCGGGCGGTCAAGGCTCAAGCAACCAAATGCCTGGGAATCAGCAGGGATTGAGCAACCAGGGGACCGGGCAGGCGAAGTAGCCTGTCGACAAATCGCGGGCAGCAGCGGGCAAAGGGAGTGGTTTCAGATTGACGAGGAAATAAATGGGGCCGTGGCAAGTGTAACGTGCACCGACGAAACGCAGAAGTTGTGCTGGCATTCGGTAGTTGTAAGGTTGGCAAGCGCACTGCTTGTGGATACATCGCCGCTACTTCTACGATGGATTATTGATATTGCTACAAACACTGGTGTTCTGAGATTGGCTGGATGTAGTCTCGGAGGAGACAACAGAAAGAACTCGCTTCTCAAAAAGATTAATCGATTATTCCCGTGGACTGCATTGATCCGCTCTATCACCCTCTATCATTTCCATGTATGTCTGTGTCCAAAAAGATCGACTCGAGTCAGTTCGCTGTTCACAAGACGTCAAGTACCAATCAGCAACGTGATAATCCGAAGTAGCTCGCTTGTCTCTATTATATATATCATCAATCAATCACAGCTCATTCGTATCGTTCCACCATCTCCCGCCGCGTCCCTTCACGCTCCCTCTCTCAACGCGTTCACCCGTCTAACCACCTAATCCACACCCTGGCAGTCCAGTGTGCTTGTTCGAGCACTGACACACAAACTCAGTCCAGGTCCGCTTACTGCAAAACTCCTTCGCACCTTGATCTCCACCACATTTACCCGCAGCTAAACCCGCAGGTTCGTGAGCGTCACATTTGAGGCAGCCATCGTCGTCACAGCTACAGTGGGACTGACAGTAGAGGCCGTTGAGGTAGATCATGGGCTCGTCGGTGGTGCCGGGGTTCGGACATGAGGGCATTTGCATGTATTTGTCCATTTTCGAGCCGTTGCAGAAGTAGATGTAGTCGCTGGATTTTGTTTGGCGCTTGTTGACGGCGAGGACGGCTGACGAAGGTCGTGGGACCATGGTGGTCGCGAGGGTAGCTTTGTAGCTATAGTGAGGCTGATTGCCGCCGTAGTGGCCGCGCTTGGCGAGGTCTGAGTCATTGGCCTCATTGCTAGCAGACGACTTCTTGCAGCTGCATGACCAGGATGGATTTGCTTCACTGCAGTGAGCCGAAAGTCCAGTGTCACCGCCGCAGCGGTCAGAGTCGCCACTTTCGCAGGAAATATTGCCTTGTTCAGTGCAATGACAGAAAGATTGGCAATCATGAGCGGAGGCGAATGGCGATGTGTGAGGCCAAGGACACAATTGGCTATACACCCGTCTGAAGCTTTGATCTTCACCAGAACATTGCAACTCGTATTCAGCATGATGAGCAAGCGTAAGAGACTCTGCTAAATATGTGGGCGAGGTGTTGGGCGCTGACAAGCTGGTAGCAGAGCCAGTAGCAGGACCGATTGTCAGCACACCGTTAGACTCGGTAACAATCTTGTCTGGCTTCTCTTGTTCATCAGCCCTAGCTGCCGATGTGGATACCCCATATGAAGGAGGCACATTCCACTCTGGTCTGAATGGGTGGACGGTGTACGTATTTACATAGGAGCTGTGACACGGACCGAACTCTGAACCGCTAGGCCCAAGGGCCGTATTGCAACTCCCCATATAGTCGACGGTTTCAGTGAATGCTGTCTTAAGAGCATCGTTCCCTCTGGTAACTTGAGCTGCTGCTGTAGCGTGCTTGGAGTTGGGACAATTGCCCAAGACCTCGCAAGCTGGCGTTCCGTAAGCGACAGCCAAGTCCCGCTTTTCCTTCGCGTTGCATTGACATTCGAAGCCTCCGTTCAACGCACATGCAGCGTTCACCTCCGCAGTGCTGCCACAATCAGGTGCGAGCTCGCAACTGATCGAATCACCTTTGCAGCTGCAATGTTTGTTGCAGTCTTCGCCTGTCCATTCCCGCAGGCCAGTTGCGCAGTGGACAGGGATAGTACCTGTGGTCAAGTTTCCCGTGCAGATAATTGTTTTAAGATGTTCAAACTGAACAGCAGGCGACGTCAAAGACTTGATCTCAGGCTTTGCTCGGACAGCAGATGGAGACAAATCAACAGAGCAAGTACAAGCCCATTTCGACTGGAGACCCACTTTGCAGAAGTGGGCCGCTTCCTCTTTATTGCCACAATCGGAAGGAGGCTTGCATACGACGTCGCCGCCATCGCACTCACAGAAGTGTACGCATTCTTTGGCAGACCACACCATGAGATCTGTTGTGCATGACCCGGCAATGCCTGTGGCCTTTAGGTCAGAGCCTGCGCAGGTCAAAGGGATGATCTCGATATTTGACAAAAACGCCCCAATTGGCGTCAGGGATTTGGGCACATCTTCAATCTCGTGTCGCTTGCTCTTTTTAGCACAAGCGCATGCGTAGGTATCGTGATCGGCATTATTCGTACAAATTCGTGCCACGTTTTTTCTAGATTCCGGGCATCCTTCAGCGGTAGGAGGCACACATTGAAAGTGACCTTTGCTGTCGCAAGTACACCATTTCTGGCAATCGCTGCCTGAGATTGGGATGCGGAACTCGTGGTCATCGCAGACATTTTCGAAAGCCAAATATAGCATGTTGTACCCGTTGCATACTGCTTGATACTCTGCGTCAGGAGTTCCGTAATCCAGTTCAGATCGTGCCATCAAAGCTAACTCTGCCGTCGACTGCTCAATCTGTTCATGGGAGGCAGGTGAAGCATCAAGAATTTCTCGCTTATCCACCTTCTCGCAACCACAGGTATAATCACCAATTCTTGCTGTGCAAACGCCTGCTAGGATCGTGCTGGCTTCCTTGCAGTTTTTAAAGGGTGCAGCGCACAGTAGCTGACCTCTGTTACTGCAGGCACACAGCTGCTGACAGACCGGGCCAGTTACAGGGAACATGCGACCATCGTTGCAGATTTTTTCATAGGTCGCCTTATTCATATCCCCATAACATGCGGCTCTGAACACATCGGGCAACTGAGCCGTAGCTTCTAAACGTGCGATCAAGTCTGGGCTAGTCAATTCCTGACGTTTGGTCACATCAACCGCTGGGTCGGCTTGACACTTACAGCCAACGTGTCCAGAGAGGATAACATCTTCGTTCGTGTGACAATAATTTGTCAAGTCATCATTGGTGCCGCACGCTTCATCGTGGCACATCAGGGTGCCGAATTTGTCGCATTTGCATTTGCCCTGGCAATCACTGATGTCGTATGTCACATGATTCCCATCGATACAGTTTGCGACTGACGGGGCCGTGGTCATACTTTTAGCCGTTGAGCAGATCGGTGAGTACTGCGGGTCTTGAGGGGACACAAATTCAGCTCGGTCGTTGATGTTGACTGACCCCTTCTCCTCGGCGAAGATCGAATCGTTGAACGGCTCTATTTGCTGGCCGCAGGGAGATCTGGAGCCTTCATCGTCATCGCAGTTACCATTGATGCAACGGGTGTTACCCTGGGCATCGTAGACGCAGTTTTCGTTGCGGTCTTTAGCCGTCTGCTTGGCTTGTGTTCCGCCAATGTAAATGTTGGTGTTCGTAAGCAGAGCCAATTCATCCGCAGTATAGCAGTAACTTATTGGAGTAGGCTCGCCTCGTATAGTCACACGAGATTGCGTGGAGATGGTAGTCTTTGGATCAGTCGTAGGTCGAAGCGGCGCACCAAAGGGTTGACCGATTGTAGTCGACTCAGCGTCTGATATTGGTCGAAGAGGCGCTGAAGGAGGGACACCTTGAACATCGCGCTCGACTATATCCTTGCAGCTGCAACTGAATTCAGCGTGCTGTGCCTGACAAAAGTCTCGCACCTGATATGAGTCTATACAGTCCATGTCTGGAGAAATGCAACCCATAGATCCTTCGCCAGCACACATGCAGACATTTGCGCAGTCGGAACCAGACATCGTGAACCACGAGTCGTTATAGCATTTGCTCAACCTCATGCTCTTGTTCATGCTGGGGCCATTGCACATGGGCTTGAAGGCCTCTGTGCTCTTGTGGTGAGAATCTGTGGTAACTGCATTGGTGGCAACAGAAAGATCGAGTATCGCACTGGCAAGTGTGGAACTGTGCAAAGGGTCCGGGTGGAGCTTTGGTCCGCGGTCAAGGTTGGTCTCGACGAGGATTTTGCCGAGTGCGCGTACGTAGTACATCTCTGCTCAGGGTCGGCCAACGAAGGCGCACAACTTGTGGTGAAGACCTGGGAGTAATGTGGTGAAGGGTAGCTGACAGAGGTCAAGGCGTGACATTTACCATATCCGCAAGTAGTAGATGCAAGCGTGACGGGAGAAAGTGCCGGTAGTTTGTCAACAGTTGTAGTGGTGACCAAGCATTTTCCTCCTGTACAGGTTGTGAATGTGGTCGATGTTAGACTTCGCCGTGGATTAGCATTTCTAGCGGAGGTCGGATAGTCGCTCAAACCGCGACTGGTGGTTGTAAGTTGAGAAGTTGGAGGCGACGAAGACGGAGTGGCAAGACTTGGAAGGTAAGAGCATCCACCTGGATTACAGCTGCGCGTTGTGACTAGAGATAGAGGAAGGGGTAAAGCCACATCTGTGGTGACGGCTGAGGAAGGGCTGATGTCCTCAGAGGTATAGAATGAGGCCGTTAGGCCTGAATTCTCAGACTGCGTCGCAGGCACGAAGGCCAAACTTGGGAGACCTGCCACAAAAGCGAAGCTTGCCACAGGAATGATCCGCATAGTGCAAGTATGTTATATGATTCTTCCAAAAGGTCTGAGAGCAGGTTAGGTATTTTGACGAGGGCAGTGAGATCTGTGAGTGTTCAAGGAGTAATTGAGAAAGGTGTTTGGCAGAAGAGGAGGAGGTCAAGAAGAATAGCTAAAGCTGAGGTATTACTATGCACAGCGACGACGAGCGGCAAACGGCGAGGTACACGGACCCACTTGATAGTATGATGGTGAAACGGCAGGTTGAGAAAATGATTGACTCATGTGTAAGTGATGCTGTTGTGATATGTTCATACCTTCCTCACCACTCCAGATGCCCCCCTTTTCCAGCCGAAATAACTGACTGATGAGCTGCTGTAATGATTCGATCGTATCATGTACTGCTCCTTTCACTGGCCAGATCATCTCAAGTGGTGAAGTGCATAAGTGATATCGAAGTATGATAGTTACTTGCCGTTGCTTTTTCACTTCTTCTAGCGAGTTTTGGAGGAGATCGTGCCTCCGCTTTGAATTTCGGTGTTCGTGTAACAGCCTCGACGCAAGTCTTGACAACATTACTGTCACTAAAGACCCTTTTACTGTCCTGGTTCCCTCCGGACAATGTCAAAGCGCAATTTGTGTACTTCACATCCAGCTTTTTGATCTTCGTTTACCACAAATTCAGCCAACGGTCTATCTTCAAATGGCTGTGTGGTGATGATTTGATCATACTTGAGGCTCTGTGGTGTTTCTTGTGTTGTCACAAATCCTCCGGCGTTTGCTGCTCTCATGTTCGTTGGTATGGTTGAGTCTGATCGAGTTTTGACTTTGTGTCGGACATATCTCTTTTTGCCACCATCATCCCAGCTTATAATTTTGATAAAGCTATTTTTCTTCAACGTATGAATGTCCTCTTCGTCCTCGGAAAGCACATCTTCTAATGCTGGCAGCTGAGGCTCAAGGTCTGCAAAGGGTACAGGAACAGCCTGATTATATCCAGATGGAACCTCGAATAGGGTCTGTCCATGCATATCCTGTCTGACAGCTTCAAGAGAGTCGATTTTGAATTCACCCTTGTGACGAAAGCTTGGCAGAAGCTCACCAGAGCAAACAATTTGGCTTTGAGTGGATGCTGTATCTGGGTGGTGCGTCACTTGTTCGGCAGCTGAGGCTTCAGTGAGGGCAGAGTCTAGCTTGGCTTGCAAATTGTGACTTGCTCGAACAGCTAAAGGAACGGTACTGGAGCCCACCTGACGTGTTTGAAGGTCAATTAGTGTTGGGAAGCCGTTTCAGCAATTTGACCAACCAGCTTGGGCGACTTCCTCGTCTCAAGGAGAGGCTCATTGAAATCAAGGAGATCTTCTTGACTTGCACACCCCCAAGTACGGTGCAGAGTCGACTTACAGAACAAACAGTCCCGTTGACGCTTTCGACCCATCTTGCAGCGTCGATTAGCTATGTCAGGCAGCAGATGGAAGTGTAAATACGATCTTCAATCATAAGGTCGAATGCAGTGAATGTTTGCTGGCTGACCGATGAAGCTTGCTGCAATCCATTGTTCTAGTGAAGGGTTCTCCAAGCGTCATCTCCAGAAAGAGCAATCTCACGATTCGGACTTTCCCAGTTCCTGCTCAGCAATAATCCTGATGGCAACCGCAGCTTGCGACAGATCTGTAATTGTGTTCGCGCCTTCCACCACATCGGCATGTTCGCCTTCACGAACCAAATGCAATGCTTCGAACCCAACGTCCGTCGCTCCTTTGTAGTCTTTCTCAAAGTCGTCGCCAATGTGGATGAACTTGGACCTTTTGAAGACATCGAGCTGACTTGGCATCGCCATCTTGATTTTCATGGTCTCAAAGCTCGGCGTCCAGTCTTCTCGCTGCTGCTCGAGCTTTGATGCATAGTTGACGCTTGCCAAGGTGGCCGCATGACCGAATATTTCGCCATCCGGCTTCTCAGCAGACGCATCGTAGCTGGTGGCTAGGAAATCAATGTCGTTGAGAGGATTGTAGACATGGTGCCAGACGCTCTTCATGATTTCTGACATGTCAGGCCCGGTCCTCTCGGCGCGTTCTCTTGCACCCTCCATCTTTGGCATCGAGTCAATACCTGTCCTCAGTCCGAGACTTTGAAGAACGCTTTTAATCCTCGGATCAGAGTTCGATATGACGCCCACGAATACTGGAGGGTCATCCGGCTTCGAATATTGTTGTTTTAGCTCTCGAATACTTGCGAAGAATGGCTTTGTATCTGGATAGAGCTCATACGCCGCACTTGATGTGAAATGATCGAACAACTCATCGCCCAAATGATCTGGGATCTGCTCATCGGCCACGACGCGTCGAAACGTGTCGTTGGTCAAGGTCTTCCACCATGCTCGGGCGCTATTGAGCTGGCCTTTGCCGTAGTTGGGATATTCAGCTGAGATCTCCTTGAATGTCTTGATAAATGCCTTGCCTAGCTTTTCGGCGTCGATAGCGGATTCTGGTAAGCCACATCTTCCAGCTACCTTGATGTACTGCGTCGTGATGGGTTCTCGGAACCGGTATATTGTCCCGAGGGCATCGAGAGTAATCACTATCCCGGGTTGGGCTCGGGGAAGCTTGCTCGCTCCAGCACCCATCTCCATGCACCAGGTTGATGATATTGAAGGATTGCTGCATAGTCGCCGTTTCGTTGATACTTGTTTCCAAATCATCCTTGGCTGCCCCCTTGCGATTGGCTCGTCCAAGCTAAGGCTGGAACCAGGGGTATCTTCGAATGGACAAGGCTATCGGCTCAGATTATGGCATCATTCGAACCTTTTTAGTCTTACGACAGCCTGCGCAGCGAAGATTTGAAAGCACAAACACCATTTTACGGGCACGAACTTGACAAATTCTAATCCTGGTACCCTCTAGAATTCTAGAATTCACTCAAACCACTGTCGTCAACAATACATTTACATTCGTTTATATCAATCACTCCCTTTCTTGATCGTCCTTGTTGCTCCCCAATCTGCTGTGACGCCTACCCACCAGCACGGTCACCGCCAACAACAGTTGAAATAGATCACACCCCTCCTCTCTACGAAATACTAGACTAGGTACCGGGAATCTCACCCGCGTACCATACCCACAATATCCACACTGTCTTTCTTCCGCCGTTTCCTCCCAGCAATCCCCTCCCTCCGCGCCTCGACAGCCACAACTTCCTTCGCCGCCGCAGCACTCTCTCAACACCGCAATTCTTCCACCATGGCGCCTCCACACACGAAAGTAGCGATAATAGGCTCGGGACCAGCTGCACATACCGCAGCCATATACCTGTCTCGAGCAGAGCTATCACCAACAATGTACGAGGGTATGCTGGCCGGTGGCACCGCAGCAGGAGGACAGTTGACCACGACAACCGACGTCGAGAACTACCCGGGCTTCCCATCCGGCATCTCAGGCCCCGAGCTGATGGACGCAATGCGCGCTCAATCCGAGCGCTTCGGCACCAAAATCATAACCGAGACGATCACGAAACTCGATCTCAAGAGCCGCCCATTCCGGTTGTGGCGTGAATACGACGACAACGAAGGCGACGAGCCAGCACACACCGCCGACGCAGTCATACTAGCCACGGGCGCCAACGCCCGCCGCCTAGACCTCCCCGGCGAAGACAAGTACTGGCAAAACGGCATTTCCGCCTGCGCAGTCTGCGACGGCGCGGTCCCCATATTCCGCAACAAACACCTCGTCGTGATCGGCGGCGGCGACAGCGCCGCCGAAGAAGCGCTCTTCCTCACAAAGTACGGCTCAAAGGTGACGGTGCTTGTGCGCAAAGACAAGCTGAGGGCTAGCAAAACAATGGCCCAAAGGCTACTGAGTAATCCGAAGGTGGAAGTAAAATTCAACCACGAGGCCGTCGAAGTGCTCGGAGAGAACAAGCCCCGAGGTCTCATGACACAGCTGCGGATAAAGAACAACCGGACTGGCGCGGAAGAAACACTCGACGCCAACGGCCTTTTCTACGCGGTCGGCCACGAACCCGCCACAAGCTTAGTCAAGGGACAGATCGATCTCGACGAGGACGGATATGTCAAGACGGTGCCGGGCACGAGTTACACGAGCATACCTGGTCTTTTCGCTGCCGGAGATGTACAGGATAAGAGGTACCGACAGGCTATCACATCTGCGGGCTCCGGTTGCATAGCGGCGCTCGAAGCAGAGAAGTGGCTTGCTGAGCGGGAGAGTGGAGATGGCGCGACAGGGCCAGAGCAGGACAATGAAGTGAGGAAGGGAGATCTGAATGGAGCACAGAATGCGCCGGAGTATAGATCGAATCCTCTGCTTTGAGTTCGAGGTCGTCATCTGGGGTAGTCGAGAGAATCCACAACTCAAGCAACCATGAGATGGAAGCATTATAGAAGGCATTAGATCGCACCGTTTCTAGAAGATAAAATGCAATATCTACGTTCGAGGTACAACTCTCTTTTGCAAACATGCAATAAGTTGGATGGCGTGACATGTGACTGACATACGTCGAGCCAGGAAATGTCTGCTTGCACCGAACCAAAACCTCATTCGTGATTAGTCGTCGACGTGCCTGTCCACTCATGAGGAGTCTTGGTTCAACAGCTCACGAATGTCTCTTTGGATCCGGACCAATACCAAGACGGTACCTTGCGGCATTTTGCACAAGCCTCGTGACATCGCACATTTCACCCAATTTCGTCGCGCATATAGGCACTCGCACATCCCAGAGGTGTCGCAGGTCAATCTGATAATGCGAGTCAAGGTCTTGACCGAGTACCATGCGGACGGCGAACGGTGCGCAGACGATCTCGTGCATTTTGCGTTGCTTCACGGGCTGCTCTGTTTCATCGTGGATGATGGCCTGCGGGCCGGAACGCCAGTCGTCTTGCCAAAGCTGAAGACAAGAACACGATCCGTTTTCAGGGGCCTTACGAACCACAAGTCGAGGGTCGTGGGATGTGGCCGAACGCCCCTGCTTGCCTAATGCGCACACGACGCCTGGCACGAAGAAGAAAGAAGTCCGGGTTTGGTATATGGCTGATTCAGTTCCGAGATCCTTCTCAGCGCTGCCCGTACTGCGCTAAACCTCTCTCCGAAGCCGATCTCGACACCATGTTTGAAAATTCTTGCAGACTCGCGCTCTTTTTGAAGGGTGCTGCTCCGGGTTCGCCAGATCAAAGTGTCCACGCTCAAATTGGCATGGCGCGTATTGTCACTGACTACGTGACCTTCGCATACTTGACGGACGTCTTTGTGGAGAGGAACTACCAGGATATGGGATTAGAGGATTGGTTGATTCAATGTTGCATTGAAATCACTGAAGGAGTCCCCGCTCTCAGGTGTATGATTCTTTTGGCGAGAAGGCCGCCATCAGGAAGCACTGTTCGGCTGTATCAACGAGAGATGGGAATGGAACTTCTTGAGCAAAGAGAAACCGTGCTGGTTATAATGCAGCGAACGAACCTGTCCTCGTGAGCATAAAGCTAAACAGAGTGGCCAGCATTACACAATTAAAGAAGAAATAAACAATGCTGCATTGGCTCTGGCAGCATAATTGAGACGGGTGGAATAGGTTTAGAGTAAATCTCGACCTCGTAAAAGTTTTCAACTTGATTCCCTTGTAATCAATGATCTTCTGTCAGATACTGGCTTTGAGGGCTTCCAGAGAGAATGTCTTGAGCACCATCCTGCTTACTGACCATGGCAAGAACAAGCTCAACGGAGAATTGAGGACTGACGTTCAGAGTGTCTGCTGTCAGTGTTCTTGCAGATTCTTGATGCCACGTGAACCACGCAATCAGTATTTTCCGAAATGGCGCGTTATCCGGCAAGTGCTCGAAAGCGTAGTAGACCGAGGACATAGGTGGAATATGATTTTCCCTTCTGAGTTTAAAAAGTTTCCACACGATATAGTTCTTCAATTCGCGGATGAAGAGCCTGTTCGCAAATTCGTACAGTTTAGCTAGCTGCATGAAAATTTGCTCCGTGAAGACAGAGAAACTTGGGTCTGCATTGTACAGCCACTGCGCGAAGATTTCAACCACTTCGGGGTCATCTGTAGGAAGAAGAATCTGCTGCAAAGTTGTCTCTTGCAGACCAGAATGTAGGGTTGTCTTGAACCAGGACGACGCGGAAAAAAGTCGGTCACGGTGAACCTCGAAGCGATCTTGTTGCGCCCCAACGATAAGAGGAATGCATGGATTGTTACAATAGCTGATACCTGTTAACTGCTGCACAAATCGCCTCTTGAGACTGGGGGATTACCGAAGTGTGAGGTGTTTAGGGACTGGGCAAGGCGCTAACTGTCTATATCCAATAGGCGAATCTGCGAAGGTTCCAAATTCGATTGCTCTCCGAGGCATTCTCGGCCTGAACTCTACGTTCTTGAATCAAAATCTGAAACTTGCTCGAATTAAATTGACAAAAAGGAGTAAAGTAACATTTACTGGAGAAGCGCATACAGGCTGAATTTCGTGGGACAAGGCTCTAGAGGTTGTAGGCAAATGCTATAAATAAGTCCAGGTTTGTAGCGATCTGCTTTTTGTCCTACAGGCCTTGAGCCGCGTAAACATCGTTTCTAGTTTTGCTCGGTCTGCTCATGGTTCCTCGTCCTTCACTCCTCATTCTTCAGTTTTCAATCAGTAAAAATGTACCACTGTAGATAATGCACGAGCACTGCAGAGACTCATCGACCGTAGGTTCCCTGGTGATGCTCTTGTGGTCTTGATGTCAACGTTAATTCCACATTCAATTCAGCCATACTCGATCATGCCACTATCTCCAAAGGCATCTTCGAACGTGTCTCACATGAGAATGACGCAGGGTAGTTCTGCCTTTGCCATCATTATGGTGCCCTCCCACCATCGGCAACCGACGTGGTTGCGCGCAACCCACCACAAGACCGAGGATGGCGAGCATGGTGATGAGTGATAACGACATAAAGTCAGATGACAAACGACTGCGATAGTCTTCGGTCTACACGAATGGGCGAGCAGAAAGCATTCGAAAATGCAAGTGGAGAGTGAGAAGACATCACCGGCATTGTCTACAGTCTTAAAAATGGCAATTGGATTATGGAATGCAAGGAGCTTGTGCAGGTTATCCTTGATGTAATACGCCTCGATTTGGACGCTCACGACCAGCATGATGACTTCTGGACAGTTTGTTCTGCAGAGCGAGCCGAAAAAAGAGCTACTGTCTACGGAAAACAAGCATGTGCAAGCCGTCGGGCAAAGCGCAGCTACTCGCCGTCGACTACAGATGACAGGCGTCATTGGCGTGCTTCTTTTGGAGGCGGTTGATGCTGGTGCTAACGTTGTGTTCAAGGAAAAGAGGTGCGCAACGGCATTCCATGGCCAAAGGCAGGTTTGCGCCTGGACGTCAAGAGTGGCCTTGCAAGGGACACAAAGGGCAGTCACGTGGATGCTATATGCATCTGCAACACGTTGTCATGCTCATTCCTAGACAATTGTTGTCACAATCCATCGCTATGCTACATGACCGAGTGTGAGATCGAAGCACGTCAGGTCCTTTCGACAACTTGCACGAACCCACACCACGCTACCGCCTCCTCAAGTACCATACAAAAGCATTAGCCCCTGTGTCAATCCCATATGGTGTAGGCACTTCTGCCAAGCCAGGCCTCGCAACTGGATGTCTTAGGTACACCGCTGCACAAATATTCTGGTTGACCTCCAGATATCTTGGTATAAACGCAAACGCACTCATGTAGTCTCTCGGCCGCCAAGGGGTGTCGTACGGTTTGCTCGGGTCGATGGGGTTATCTGTCGAGGAATTGAAGGCGAGCTGTAGTTCAGCAAGATCGGCATCTGAGAGGTAATTTATTTCATTTTCTTCTTCATCGGGTGTCACGGGATCTTTCGCTTCAGCGTTATCTGCTGAGTTGGCTTCAGCGTTCAGTTGGGCGTTTGCGAGGGGCGTATCGGGGTTTTCGGCTGCAGCTTCTTGCACCTCCTGCTGCTTCGATTGTTCAGATGGTAGTGAGTTTCTGCCCTCTTTTTGATTCTGCCGCTGGATGCGTAGCTGGTTCTTAAGCTCTTCGAATTGTGCTTCTAAGGAATCTGTGAGGATTGTGGATGAGGAGGATCTGCTGAGCATGCGTTTTACGGCTTTGGTAAAGCCTCGGAGATCCTGCTTCTTCTTCGCGCCGATCTTCGAGCGTTCGGATGAGAGGATTGATTTTGCTTGTGCTTGAAGGTCTTTTAGTATTTCGCGCGGGTTTCGATCGATATCGACTTCTTCGTGTTCTGGTTCAGGATCTAGTTCGGGCTTGGCTTCATCTTCTCCAGTTGTCTCTTCTCCTGCTTCTGCTTCTTCTGTAGACGTCGCCTTCGACTCTGACGGTGGCTTGGATGCTCCAGTCGCGTACATGACACGTTCTGGATCGACTTGGAACAAATCACCCGGGTTCAGCATGTAGCCCGGGTACCTCATCTGTTATCCTGTTAGCCTCGGTCCTTCTGTTTTTGGGCCCCTATTAATGTCCCACCTTCTTTCCATTAACTTTTACTGCGCCGTGCACAACAAACTGTCTCGCCTGCCTCGTACTGCTCGCAAACAGCGCTCTAAAAATGGCAGTATCAAGTCTCCGTTCCAATGGTGCAAAAGTCATCTGCATATACGGCGTCGCTGGCAGTTCTTTCTTAGCTCTACCTTCCTTGCCGGCGGCTGTCCTTCCCATCTCATCCTTCAAACCACTACCACGGCCCGCACTTTCTAGACTGCCATCATTCGTAGCGAGGTACTCGGGCTGCATAGGCACCACGGCTTTCAGACGTCGCTTGAACATCTTGTTCCAATGCGCTTCCCGCACGGGCTCGCCGTGGTAGGCGCGCAGGACAGACTTGGCAAGCCATTTTTGCTGGAAGAAAGTCTTGCCGCGAAAGGGAGGGTTGCGAATGCGGGAGAGGTTGTAGAGGTTGTACTTGGACCATGACTGTCTGACTTTCTGTTACGGCCTGTATTAGACTCATTCTAGAGTTGGCAATTCGATGGAACATACTGCCTTGCTTAAGGGCGTCGTCGCCCGATTCCGCATGATTAAACGAGTGTGTCTTTGATGTACATGATGCTGCCCATGATGCTTTGGCATCTCGAGACGCGATCAAGAAAATCTGTGTCACGTGGCTGATACTCGCCGCACCTTCCTCAATCTGTCATTCAGCGACTCGGAAGCCACGGCTTGGCTCCTTTTTACTCGCCTGGAGCAGGAACATTATGGCCATGGTGATGTAACTTTGCAAAGAGGTTCAAGGGCGTGATAGACTATGCTAAAGCGTGATGGAGCCGGTAAAGATTACGGGAGCTCACAGATGCCGTGTCTAATGCAGCTCTAATCTCTACGCTCACATCTATAGGACAGCCTCTTTTCTACAATGCCATAGGGCTATCCCTCGAAGACCCCATGCTGTATCTCGACGCCGTAGTCCGATGCCATCCGTCTCATTTGCTGCTCTATGTCATCATCCATGCCCTTACCCCTACCGAAGAATTGCTTGATCTTGGCGTAGTAGAAATACAGATCGGTCGTAAATAGCACAGTTTTGAAGAGCAGATGTTGTCCGTAAAATTTCAGCCTCTGAGCAAATGACAAATTTGGATCTTCTGTCAATGCCTTCGACGCCCACTGCCCTGTGATTTTGATCCGATTGACAGGACTGCCAAGATACTGATTGTTCCCCTGCACGATGCGCATATTCCTTCCAATGAAGATGAGTTCGCGCGGCCATTTCTTTTCATCCGCCAAGATCTCACGGATGCCTTGGCGCATCGCTTGTTGCATCTCATATTGACGTTTTCGCTTATCCTTTTCATTCGAGATGCTCCGCAGCTTCTTGTTGATGGAATCCTCGCCGCCCTCGTATGGCTTCATTAACGTTGCTGATGCAAACACTTCTGCGTTGTTCACGCCCCACTCTGCAACTGTGGACTTCAGCGTTGCGTTATCGAAGGTCATCAGTGACTTCCAGAAGAGCGAGTATTGGTGTCTGAAGGCGGGACTCATGTTGATGTACAATCCGTGATCGATGAGCACGAGTTCAGAGTGCCCGTTGGGTTTCCGGCGAATGAAGATGTTGCCTGGGTGAGGATCGCAGTGAACGTAGCCCCAGAGGAACATCTGTGCGGAGAAGAGGTCGACCATGGTTGTCATAACTTCTTTGAGATTGAGACCAAGGCCGCCTTTACCGTCCTTCCCCTTCCAGTCAGAGCGATCGGGTTTGAGGTGGGCATAGTAGTCTCGTGGGTTGGTCGGGTGGGGAAGGTTTGCGGCCGGTAAAGGTCTTCCGTCTGTACCGGGGCTGCCGCGACGCCAGCCACCGCGCCAGGGCTTAGTGATACCATCTTTATCCCAAAGGCGGACGCCTTCAATCCATTCGGCGGTCATCACGCGTTTGGAGGAGAGGTCATGGTAGACTCTGGGAATGTAGACTCTGTCGCGGAGGCGTGGCTCTCCTTTTACGAACTCGACCATGCGCTCCGAGTTCTGTGCTTCGTTTTGAAAATCGCATTCTAGCATGAGCCTTTCGGTAATGTACGGAACCAAGTTGTACATGGGTATGTCGAACCACCAGGTGTATACTCTTGCGACGACTTTGAAAGCCCAGAGATCCCACCCAACTTGTTGCGCTATCTCCCTCTTTTGTATCTTGATCGCAACCTCCCGCCCATCTTGGAGTCTCGCCCAGTGTACCTGAGCAACGCTGGCGCTAGCTCTTGCTTGCTTCTCCATGACACCTGCGTTCGGATCGCCCTCGAAAGAAACGCCGAAAACTTCTTCGGGCGTCTTGCCCCCAAAGTCCTCCATTATGACCTTTCGCACGTCTGCCCAGTCGTTCTGAGGTGCATCGTCAAACATTCTTGAGAACATTTTTTGAAATTCCGGTGGCAGGATGGCGCTCTGCATGGCAATTGCCTGTCCAATTTTGAGGTACAATCCGCCGTTCGTCCGCAGCAGCTCGAAGAGCCGCCTTGCGCTCCGCTCATGGACTTCAGTAATATCATGCGCAAAGGGAGGATTCTCTCGAAAGTTGACCTTGTAATCCAGAGCTACCCAAATTCCAGCGCCGAACGTGCGCACCGAGCGCGTTATGGCCGAGGCGTAGAATTGTCGGTCTGCTACCCATACCATGCCGGTGAATGCGCCCAGGTAGAATATCCTCCGCATCCATTTTCGCGTCTTCTTGTATTGTCTTGCCGGTTGTGCTTTGCCTAACGTAGCTGGATCTGGGGGTGTGAAGGCGGCAGCATTCCTCGACACCGAAAACGGCCGGCTTCGTAAAATTGATGTCGGTACCAGGGGGCTCTGAAGTGACCTGCTGAGGCAACGAGTGCACACTGGGCGACTCGTCAGGCCAAGTGAAATCATGACTGGCGACTTAAGGAAGGTCGTGAATCGTCAGCCGCCCATGTTGGAAGAAGAGTTCCTTCTGATCAGCAAAGCCGCTTCTAAACATTTCTCAAAATGATGACGATCTGATCTGCAGGTCGGTAGATCAGCCAGATCGGACCCGAAAAGCCTATCAACTGGGCTCCTGGGCAAGCCACACGGTGCAATCAAATTGCCGAACCTAGTGATCTGCCCTAGCTCTATGAAGCCATCGATTCCGTATTGACTTGCTATCACTTTTGCCGTCAAGCTCGTCGACGCTGGTGTCAACAATTGTAGTCATGAAAACCCCTGTTTACAATCTCGTTGTGGCAGGGCTGCATTCACCCCTATGCACCGCTCGCCAATCGAGGCAGCCTCAAGGCTCCTCGTCCACTGCTTTTGTCTCACGCTAGCTCTAGCGGACAGTTGCCTGATGCTAATCTTGATAGGTGAGTCAAGCAAGCAATGGTGCCTTGCTCACGAGCTCTGCTTGTCAATCGCAAGAAAACATATACAGCTTCTATAAATTCACTTGCACATGCCTCAAATATGGAGATATGCGTTATGAAGCAGTTTCACATCTTTTGTATCCATGGCTTGTAATCTCCTATCCCGTTTGTTTCGAAGGCGGAGGCACATGCCTGATGCCTACTCCACTCCTGCCTTACCCGCATCAAGCACACCACAGCAGGTGCCTCTTGAGAAACTGGCTGGCCGAGAAACCGAAACCGGAACAGAAATCGTCAACTTCTTTTATATTGGCTGCTTGTCAGAACAAGGTTCCTACACTCTGGTCGTGCCTGATATACCAGCTCACAGTGACACCTCCCATCTTGGTCAGCAAGTGAGAGACCTCCCCGGATTTATTAACTTGGAGGACAGAGCCTACCCAAATCCTCACGTCCTGGTAACGTTTTCCACCGCCGAAGAGGCCGCCATGGCTCTTGCTACAATACCAACGGTCGACTTCGGCAACGGTATACGACGACATATTCGATATGCGGAGGAAGACAATGATACTACAGAACCAGCACGCAAGAAGATGAGAACCAATGAAGATATGAACGTCCTTCCGAAATGTAAGATATGCGACGACGAGTTGAATGGTCACCATGCAAAACCCTGTTTCTACTGCAAGGCTTCTTGGTGCTATGAATGTGTGCAAAACCACTTCTTAGCGGCATTGAATGATCAAGAACGATTTCCAGCGCAGTGTTGTGGAAGAATCTTGCACTTCGACGTAGGAAGAAGCATAATCCGTCAGGAGAATTACACGATGTACAGAACAAGATTTGAGCAGCACACGACCACGAGGCCGGTATATTGCGCCAATCCACGATGCTCAGCGTTCTTGCCAACCCGAGTGGCTAAGCCTAATGACCATGGGCACGTCCTGTGCCCGGAATGTCAGACAATGACATGTGCTGAGTGCCGAGTGGTGGTAGCGTGCACTTCAGCTGAAGAGCACAAATGTGTTGCAGCGGATGAGACAACAGCCTTACTTGAACAATTTGATTACAAGAGATGCCCACGATGCAATGGTGGGGTAGCCAAGATGTATGGATGCTCGCATGTGAGATGTCAATGTGGAGCTCACTGGTGCTGGGATTGCCAGAGACCAATTCAAATCTGCTGGTCGGAGCCGTGCGCGGCAGCCCGCGAAGAGGGCGACGAGAGGGGGGGTTATGATATGTCAGACGACGAGGACGCTTCCAGCGATTCAGAGTCAGAGCATGCCACAGTGATCGCCGGCACAGATCCGCACCAAGTAGAGGCTGCAATGCCTCCAGCCGCTCTGCAAACCGACTCTGCAACAACGCAGTCCACGACGCCGCGACTGGAGGTGCATACTCTCGAGATCATGCCTGAGACGTCAGTCACCGCACCGGACCCTGAAGCTTCGCCTACAGCGGATATTCAAGCGCAAGCTGCCGAGCGCCAGAACGATGAGCACGCTGAACAAGCTCCATCTGCAGCAACTGTAGCTCCTACCCTTGATCCCGTCGTCAATTTGGATGGCGAAGACGCAGACGACTGGGAAGCTAGCTCGTTTGACTTTGGCGAGGAACCAAATGATGAGTCATGGGATATCTGGGGATGTGTGCACCATTTTAATCCTGTGCATAGCAAAGCGATTTTCGAGTTTCAGAAGGAATGGCTGCCAGATACGCTAGAGAGCACGAGAACCTCTCCCCAGCCCGCAAAGCAGATTGATTGCTTGAGATGCTACAAGACGATCGTTCTTACAAACGCAACGCAAGAGGCTGATAGAATGGAAGCCGAAGAGAGACGACCAGATTCCGCTTGCGATGTCACTACCGAAACAAACGAGCCGACTGTCATAAACGGCCAGGACGCTGCAGTTACAGAGCCAGATAAGAAAGTCAAAAAGAAGCGAAAGGCTAAGAAGCTGGGGGAACAGGCATGCCTCTTCAATTGCCCGAAATGCGGTGTGTTCTACTGCGTGGACTGCAAGAAGGCAGCTTCGAAAGAAATCAATGCATTACTGAATAAGCAGTCGCGGCAGTGAGCGATGTGGCGCAACGCAATTTGTCTTGGTTCTGGGAAGATTGTGCTGCTCCTTTGGAATGATGCTTGGCCTCATCTCTATAGTTCTAATCGGACTTGCCAGGTCCCGTAAGTATGCAACTACAAGAGCGTCCTAGATCTTAAATAGCTAAGAATATGTGTTTGATGCTGCAAAGTACGAGCGCTGAAGCGAATATGCCTTGATTGTGCATGGTTCGAACTTTGTCAGTGTTTGCAGTTTTGGTGAAAGAATATCATTCAGCCATTACCGTACTTCCACTTCCGTCCACGACTGTATGTGTTTTCCACTTGTAGATACGGTAAACATCACTGGACGAAGTACACGAGAGCAAGGACTGCTGTGGCACTAAATTCATGCCGCACACCACTTCTGGACGAGGTGTTCGCCCAAAAGCGCCACTATCCGCAGCTCTAACTTGATGGCTATGGAGAGAACATCCATGTAGTGGCTCATCCCAACGCTCAAGCCGTGTGATATCCTCAGCGTAGGCATACTGTAAAACAATAGAACAGTAGTTAATATTAGAGACACAATCTACTCACACAACGGGACTGTCTCGGCTTCAAGAACACATGTTCAGATCAAGGCCCCGCTGATATTTAGCCTGGTAGAACCACGCACGATACGTATGACGTACACGCCAAGGATAAATAGACCAGCTAGCTTCATCTCCGATTGGGGAAAGTAGCCCAGGCTCCATATTAGTAATTGCAGGTGTGGACCGGAAATGAGCATATCCTTCTCCGGAGTCCTTCCTCTCAAATTGCAGGTATCCACCAATGTCCCATAAGAATCTTGACCTCTCTTCAATTCTTGGAGCGTCGTGTTGAACTGGACAAGTATTGAGGTTTGGATTATTCTGGCTCATCAATGACGGCTTTGCACCAGTCTATACATTCAGCAGGTGTCTACGTGCACGAGGTTTGCGCTAGCGCCACGAACTTACAATAGTCCCAGTCAAATCTCAGTGAGCAAGATTACACGCAATGGATCTACCAAGTCTCTCAGGTCTTCCAATCGAAGTTCAGGCTCGCATCTTTGGTCATCTTGATATCATTCCTAACTGGGACACTGATGAGGGCCCATGGCTCTGCGCTGAACGTCCGTCGCTTTGCTCTTTAGCCCTCGTGAATCAGGATATGTCCAAAATTGCCCGAGCAATTCTCTTTCGAGATATACGATTCGTGATCGTTGAGAGCATATGGGATGGAAACCCCACAGGTAGAGACGGCTTAGCACTTCGTCTGTTCTTGCGATCTTGCAGAGAAAATCTGGCTCTACTTCACACTATTCGACACGTGGAGATAGAATGGAATACTGAAGATGGAATCAATCCATTGAGGATAACAGATCTAGAAGCATTGCTACGTTGCCTATCAATGTCGTCTTCATTGAAGTCTTTGCACCTTTCCCTCACCGACACGAGCGTGAACGAATATTTGACCTCACTCTTTGACTACTGGCCGGGAACATTCCCTAATCTCGAAAGATTCCGCTTCGAAACCTTTGAGGAACGGAGAGTCAAAGGTCACATTCCAGCAGAAGCGTTGCTGAAGTTGACGTCCATGCCTCATCTGAAGGTGTTGGAGCTCTACGGTCCTGTTTGCAATATCTTTCATGAGACTGACGTCTTCGACCAGTTTGAAAGCAGTTTGGAATGCATTCACATCGGCGGATCCAACGTGCACGAAGATGCCCTCCGTGAAGCCCTAAAATGTACACCAGTCCTCTCCAAGCTGCATATCCCAGTGCCCGGAGGAAGTCATGCTCATAGATGGCCCGTGCATGAAATCGTTGGTCACCCACCGCTGGAAATGGCGCCAATGACCGCCATTCTTTCTCCAGTCAGGCACACGCTGAAAGAGCTCGACATAGCAGACCACTGCTTGAGCGCTCTGAGAGATGATGGCACATCTATCGATCTGTCGTCGTTCGTGCAGCTCGAGCATATTCGCATTTGTCACCTGCTCCTGCCTGCGACAGTAAACACCGAGACTGCTTTTGAATTTGCGCCTGATTGGTGGCGATGCTTGCCCACGAGTACAAAGTCATTGGAGATCCAATTCAGTGATCCGCATTGTATCCTCTACAGTGAACAGGCTCTGGATGAGGCAGGTGCTACGCCCGCATTTCTTGGAGATTCGGACCCCGATAGGGAATTCTTTGAGTACCAAGCACAGAATTTCGATAGGATGTGGGGCGTAAAATTCAAGACCGCAGCTGATATCCGAGAGCAGATCGCGTGGGCCATGAAATTGCTCAAAAGATATGACACCTGTCTTCCTGATCTCAAAGTACTACGGGCTCGTGATCCGAAAAACATGTCAGGAGGAGCCTTCAAGGGGACGGTCGATCTGGTAACGGAGTATCCCTTTCTCGTCGACCAGACAGGAGCGAAACTGGAGATCATACTCCATACTCCAGGAGAATGGCGGCCGCCGGACCCGACATTCTATGGCCAGCCGTAAGTGAGTATTCTGGAGGATTGCTTGCAAAAGATAGCGCGGGGCGCGCAATTCTGTATCATATAAAACACCCTGGAACGTGTTGGAAAGCGTCACCTTGTGCAGCCAGCGTTGACGTTCTCTCAAATTTGAGGGTTGCAATTGATTCGATGTATTACTACTCTAATCGCTCCAAACGCGAGCTTGAAGAATATCCTATGCCATGGCTGCAGCATAAATGCAGTGAGTCTCTCAGCTTTTCCCAATAAGATGCTTCTCAGCATCGCTCTCTACCTTGACCTCATGTCTGTGCAATACTAGCGTTGCGTTATGGTATTATGGCCTAACCGAAAGAGCTGAACTTATGACCTGGGGTTCCTAGTGTCAAACATCAAATCAAAGGCCTCATTGTCCTCACATTCAGCAACATTGAGGCCTCGTGAGCCACTGCAAAAAGTATCATCAGGACTTGCTTTGTCTGACTCTGACTCGAATTTCAAGGTTCTCCGCATTGACGATATAAACACCCGGAAACATTGGTTATACCGCCAGCGACATCGTATTGGAGCAGGATTCCCCGAGGATTTGACACTCCGACTGCCATCCTTCATGGTGACAGAGAACGCAAACCGCTCAGCCACAGCCACGTTGGACCAAATGTTATCTCACCTACAAAGCACCTTTGCCCATGATGAAACAAGAATCGATATGTCTTTGTTCAAAAGACTGAGAATTGTAAAGCTGTCATACCATCTTCTCTCTTTGGCATGTTGGACTGGCCTCACCGGATTGACGCTGATCTGTGGGAATACAATCCTTGAACGTTGAAAAGCTCTCAACAGACTTGTTAGAGCCGTGTGGTATCTCCTACAATGTTCAGAATTTGAAAGGCTTGTTGATTTTTCAGCTTGCGCTTCAGCATGACCTTGACAGTTCGCGGTCTGGCAGAGCACCGAGGAAGATAAGGTATTAGAAGAAACTACAAAGATACTTCTAATTACGGCATGCATGTGTCTGAATATGGAAATCGACGGATTATCCTAGTAGCCTTTCTATTTTCACCGCTCGTCCTCCTCGCGTGCTTCGTTCCCATCAATAGAGGTGCGCTTGCGCTTTCTGGAGAGGTTCTGTTCCAATATGGCTTCAGAACTCAGTCCAGAGTCTGGCTCGGACTCTTGTTCGTATCCCCCTCCGTTCAAAGCTTCTTCGTCGTCAAAGTTCTTATGCGTCTTCTGAGGCCATGCGGGCAGCTCGCCAGTTTCGAGATACCGTACGACTAGTTCTACGGCCTTCAGATCGCCTTCTTTGGTTTCTTCATCATGAGGAGCCTTCCATGGTTGAGTAATGCCCCCACCAAAATCAAGGATCCAAGCGTTGTCGTCCACATCAATGAGCACGTTGGCCGGTTTCACATCGCCCCAGACAAATCTCGTTTTCATGTAGTCGCCGCACAATGTCTCGGATCTGCCATGCCCATTTTCGTCTGCGTTCGAGGGATGGTAGCTCTTGCCTGGTGTCGGGCGGGAGGAACATCGAATCTCCCATGGCCTCTTCTAGCATTGAATATTTCACCTCAACGTTCTCGAGCAGCAATCCAATAACCTCCGTATCGGCCTCTGCTTTCAAATATCCTTTGAAAGAGGGAACACGCAGGTCCTCGATACCTGCAGCCGCCAACTTCAGATAAGTCTCATGTTCACGTTCGGCCGCTCGTACAGACATGTTCAGTTTGCAGCGGACCACCTTGCCATCGACGAGCACTTTCGGAACAGCCAGCTCCTCAACCATTTCTACATTGGGTGATAAATAGATTGGGAATTCTTTGTTCTCTGGCAGCTTGACCTTGGTACCTAGGGGGTATCCAAGGTCCATTTTTGCAGGCCACTGTGGAGTGTCCTCATACCGGACGATGGTAATGTCGCCGTCGACCGTTTTCAACTGTAAGTTAATGATTTTTGGATGCAGAAAGTGATGCAGAGTCACTAGGGGAGGTTTGTCATTCGAGTTTGTGGTCCTTGCGATTTCCAGCAAGGCAGGTCTGCATACATTCTCAACCCAGATCTGGATTTCTTCATGCACTTCGTCTAATCGGTCGAGAGCACTGGTGTTTCCCGGAATACTTTCCCCTTCTGAAACAGTCGAGGCTTCGGCCAATTTATCAATCAGTAAATCTTCAATGTTTGTTTGGCTTGTATCCTGATCAATCGCTGAAAGAATGACCACATTTGCAAGAACATCGTTGATCTTGTACTGGAGATGGAAGCCGCTTAAGTACCCAATGTCGCCTTCTTCATCATCGCCTTCTTCGCCAAAAATGTCTTGGGCGGACCGAAAGCAAACCCCCGGCGTTAAGTCCATGTTCCTCGATATGGAAGATTCATTGAATGAAGAGATGTCTTACCGCAAAATAGGCAAAACTTGCGCCTGATCTCATCTGGATATCTTGAAGTGGTTTACAAGTCGCACTGACCGCTGAGAAGTTATATTTATCATACTGGTCTAACAGTAGTCGTGGTGACGTAGGGAATCATTACAAACGAGGCTTCAATATGATGCCTTAAAATACTGCGAAGTCGAGCAATATAGTCCTCAACACTATGAGCACTAGTAGTAAGGGCTTTCCAAAGGAAAGCGGCGACATACGCCAAGAACGATCAACGACTTTCTGCGAATGACGATATTTTCATTTTGCCCAACACGTGGTTCGCATCGTAACTACAGCCTACGATCAGGTTTTGTAAAAGGTATGCCCATTTCATTCCCAGTTTTGAATTGCCAGAAGAATTCAAAGTGACCTGCTTCAACACAAATTCCTTACCGCTCTTGAGACTTTCAATTACATGTATACGAACGTGTCGCTGTAATATTGGAGTTAATTGTCTCATTTTCTCGGCTAGACTAGTATGACCCTATAGCCAGCATGTCCCCAACAGCATTGACAGACCTACCTGATGAAATTTTGAGGCAAATACTTTCCTTTCTGGAGATTGGCAAAGCGCCAACCGCCTGTTCTGTCTACACCGCTTCTAGGCAACCAAGCCTCTGCCCGCTAGCACTCACGAACCGGCGATTAGCGACTATCGCAAGTGACTTGATATGGCGAAGAATCACCTTCGAAATCGGATTCAACGAGCATTTGCAGGATCGCGACCAGCTCAAATCATTTCTGAGGTTATGCAGACGAGACACAAGACTCTTGCAACGTCTCAAACACGCGAAAATTCTTTGCAATTCGTTGCCGGGTGCCAACAAAGTCCACTCATCGTCTCTCGAATCTCTTCTACAGTTTCTTTCCAGATCCCAGAGCTTGCGTATTCTGGAGCTGTCCATTAGCGACGACAAATTCAACCACGATCTTCCAACTCTTTCCTATTGCTGGCCTGAGTCTTTTACTGGGCTTCGCAAATTGGTGTTTGGGACTGCTATCGTAGGTGACAACGTCGCTCTCGATTTACCTTCAGAAGTGGTCCTGCGATGGAGTATGTTACCTCAAATTCTGATCCTTGTTGTTTACGCTCGCATTTGTGGACCTCTCGGTGACGAAGCGACTCTCTTCGACTCAAAATCCAAGCTGCAGGCATTAATGCTCACTCAGCCAAACTCTGACTCGGAAGTTCTTCGGGTGCTTCTACCTGTAATGCCAAACCTATCAACTCTCATCACACGTCTACCTGGGAGGGTAGCTGATCTTGGTGATGTAAATCCGGCTCGCGAGACCTTGACAGACACACTGAAACCGGCATTGATTAGAGAACTCCTTCTACCAATACGCCACAGCCTCAAAGTGCTCAAGATCACCAACAACTACTATAAAATACCACTTCATGACGGCACTAGGCTCGATCTATCCTCTTTCGAACACATCGAAGAGCTTGAACTCTCTCACCACCTCCTGCCGACCTTGGTAAGAAGCGATATTGTTCTCGAGTTCGCCGAAGATCTCTATAAATGTCTGCCACCCAACATCCGCCATTTCAAAGTCTATTTCAGTCCGCCACATGGCCTCATCTCGTGCATTCGTGAACATCGATGCGCGCTAGTCTTCGGGGAAAACGACGAAAACGACGAGGAAAGCGACGAAATCAGCTTAGAATCGTCTCGAGCGAAGTTCTCCAGCATTTGGCGACTGCGAGGGCGGGATCTTCCTCATCTTCGCAGGCGACTACATTGGCTCGTTGCTCTGCTTGAAACGCATCGTGAGGAATTCCCCAGATTGGCTCAGGTGTACGTTGAGGAGGATGTGCTGGAGAAGCCTTTTGGGTCATGGGACCTTCTCGCCCACTACCCATCGTTGATTGACTGTCCCAGCATCGAGTTGAGTATCCGTCTACAGGCGATAGAAGGCTGGCGTCCTCCAGAGGATATGAAAAAGGAGTCTTATTGGGATCCTGTTGTAATCCGACAGCTGGCTGATATGGATGGTGGATGACCTCAATCTGAAACCAGGAAAATGCGCAAAGCTTTGGCACAAGGCGTTGCGTCTGAAGACCTTGTCTTCGCTATACTACCTGCAGGGGCTCAGATCTCAGAATTCACCTGCCTCGCGCACGAATAAAGAAAGCCAGCCATCCAAGGAGACGGCTTCAACCATGACAACGCAGCTTGTAATACGTCTTTTTAATTCGTATTCCATTTTCAGACGGCTGCTGGTTTCCGTTGGCACTCACTTCCCTATCTACGCGTTTGGTGCAGAAAAGCTCTCCGCCTGTGTTTCTGCTCTCAAGTTATCGGCGCTTACTGAAATAGAGCCAAAAATATCATGCAGCCCGCCTCATTCTCCCTCTGTCCTCCACGAGATGCCAAACACGTCACTTTGACAGCTACGCATGCGTATCTTGTTGGTAGCACTGCACAGCATGCATATATGAGCGGCTTTTGAGGTTTTGTATTCCTTCAGGCGTTCCTACCTGCGCATCACGTACCACCAGGTGGCACTGATCACGTCCTAGCCTGTCGTCTTTGGTGGACGGCGTGTTATAATCGGTGCACTTGCACCTCCAACATTGCAGAACCGTCCAACTGGTTTTCCAGCCCATCATACTAGCCGTGAAGCAGAAATGGTCTGAGCTCAACCGGAAGCGGTACGTGTTGCGCGGCTTACAATCTTCTTGAAAAGCCTTCTCAGAACGCCTTTTGATTACGCTGTGTGTTATTGTAACGCCGGAGGAAGTTTGCTACACTACGAGGACTGTTTCATGGCAGAAGGGAACGGCATATTAAGAGGAGGAGCAAACAGACCGAGCAACTTAAATAAGTTATCTCACCAGGGGAATTGGTGTCTAATTGTATGTTCCGGCTTTTGAAAAGAGTTCAATGTACTACAGAGGTATCAAGCCTAAGAGCTGCATATTCATGGATCACGACAAGGTCAGATCAGGAGAGCTGAGACCTTTTTGCATCAGACGAAGCATTTTCATGCCCTTTTTTGGACGACCGCGTGTTGATGACAAACAATGCTCCTCAACGCCTTCTGACTGAATTTTCCAGGCGACTCTTGGATAGCCTGGAACGCTGCCAGGAGAATGCAAACTAGTGACCAACAAGACTTAGGTTTCTTTGCGGCGACACAACGACTACTCAGTCCGCACCCATAATCACGGGTCCGTCAAAGTCATTAATGACATGTTTGTCTATTACCCTGACGGCCGCTGTCAAGTTGCACAAGAGCTTGTGGTGGCGGACATCAATGATACTGAAGTCAATGCGTTGGCGACGAGCTATAACAATAAACGCATCGTGACCCCACACGCACGGAGTCGCGGAGTGAGCAACATACGAATTAAGAGAGTAACGATATCTGTCAGCGAGTATTACCGTTCTCCTCAACATGAAAGCGTGGCACACTCGTCTTCTACCGTAGCTGACATACATATTCTGCACCTTCACCGATCTTTATCCCTTGGTGGAAACTCAACTCGGAGCGCCGTCGATGTCACAACCATTGCCGCCCCAGCTGCACACCTCATCTGCACTTCCCAGTGGACTCGACGTCGCGCTGCGAAAATCCCATTACCGCGAAATACGATCGCCCGGCGTCAAGTTGTCGCTGCTCTCGCTGTAGAGATACCATTCGTAGGTCTGATACTCATCCGAGCCAATGATTGCGCACGAGTTGGGGGCCCCACGACCCTGCCTATCATGCCAGTGCATGGAATGATGGTATTCACCCACGTACACCTTCGCATGATCGCCCATACCGCCGAAGCCCGACCTGAAAACGCCGTCGAGCTCTATGAACGTATTCAATCGATTCCATGGGCATGTCTGGCGGCCGCCGTCCTGCTCGAATGCCATTCTATCTTGAATCCGAACATTGTGACGGATGGATCTCCAGATGGCCGCAGCGAACTCCCAGTCGTTGGATTGAAACGCGTTATGCCTGAATTAGAGGCTGTAGATCGTGCGCCAGATATTGTCGGCTAGGTAGTAGGTGTGGGTGTAGTAGATTGGGACGTCAGGTGCACGCTGATCGTGCCGCCCTTTGCCAGGTGGTGCTGGCAGCCGCTGTCAGAATGGCGCCAATGGAGTCCACAAATGGTCGGATCGTTTCCCAGGACCTGCTAACTCGGCAGCATGTGGATAGCAAGATCCGGATACGAAGTAGAACAGAGGCTGCGCAATCTGTGCTGGCTGTTCTGGGTTATACAAGAAATCATATCTGGTTGCTTCACGAAGCGCTGACGATCGAGATGCGTAAACACCAAGAACGAATAGAGACTGTCTGTATCAGCCTCATGGTGCTCGAGACATGGGATCTTCAGGGGCAGGGACTGCAGGACACCTTGAGACGAACGCAAGCAAGGCAATCGAGACTTGCACCAAACTCATCCGATATAGCTTGCGAATCGTGATTTTGAGGACTGACGAGCCCCAACAGAGAAGGCAGATTTGGAAATTGTCCACGTTCCCGTGCGGAAAATCTCAGGGCATGACAGAACGGCGTCACTTTGTCATGGCGAGGTTGCGCGTGACCAGAAGCGCATGTGCTGATCTCCTTAGTCTTTGATGGCAACTACGTACAGGTCGAGCACAAGTGTAGTTTCAAGGCTGATCGAAGACGCATCATGTCTAGGGTCACCATCACTAACTCCAAGCAGACGCCGAGAATGGGCTGGAGGACGCATCGGTATCCTGGGAGTTGACAAGGACATGGTGTGAGACAGGTGGACAGAATTGAGTGGGTCAAGGCGAGCAGAGCCTGAGCGGAGGGTGAGTTGGATGCAAATATTACTCGTCTTGCATTGCAGAGGCCAGGTCAGACGCACTGCATTCCCAAAAGCGACTAACTCCTCTGTAGGACTTGGGAATAGATTTTTGCCTGCCTGTCGAGGTCGTTAGTAGTGCTGAAGCTCTTCCGCCGACTCTGGACGCAGATCGGGCAAGTAGAGACCATGCTGCTGTCGGAAGAGGGACTGTCGCAAGTAAACTTCCCAGCAGACGGAGCTCTCATCGCGCTCAAGCGACTACGTGCTAGCAAAGGCGGGCGACTCGTGGAGAGTCGTGGGTAGGTGAAGCCCAACACACACGATGCAGGGTGCCAGGTCAAACTAGTGAGGAGAAACGCTGAACGTTTGCTGAGTTCGTAGACCAACTTTTGTTTTTTGGGTGGTATAGCGGTAGAGCAATCGAATCTCTCACGCTTGTGAACCTGATAGGTCTGTCATGGGCTGTAATTGCTGGAAAAGGCGACGACAGGTACGCCAAGGACGGTTAGGCAATGATACAGTGCAATCCCGGCTTCGACGTGCCGTCGTTGTACCGTAGAGTCATATATAACATTAGCATCAACATATTTCCCGCTACTATCAATAACTAATTGACCATTCTACAAATCGTACCGCTCCTTCGTCGTTTCGCCGTATTTGATTGTCCGCGTTGTTCCGCCTTCTTCGGCATACAAATGCCAAAGGTGATCTCCGTCCTACTCTTGCTCGTGTACTCCTCGGAAGCAGCTCTTCACTCATCAACATCGTAGTCCGTAGTCATCGGTGGGCTTGTTCCCGCTTTTTGACTTAAGCTTACAGGTAGCGCCCATTGCTCAGTCTCCGCCTGAACGCCTCATGCGATCTATCTTCCAGCCACGAAGAGAAGGTTGCTCGCGCTCCTCAAAGCACAATTTTTGAACGCAGGTCCGCCCAAAGAATATGCATCGCCGTCAGGTACCTGGAGATCGCCACCCTTGCCCGGTATTCATCCATTGATTATGAAAATCGTCAAATGGGGGTCTGTATGAGTTTTTGTTTAGTTGTCTGTCTTGCAGCACCATTGCCCTTGCTTCACGAGTGCGAGGAAGAAATACCCCTCTGGCCCCCTTCTTCGGGCAAGTTTCGCTCACCACTCCGTTTCTTCCAGAATGCCAAGCTCATCTTCAGCTTTGACCTTTTTCTGCCTAAAGTTTTCGTGCTCAACTTTCGATCTCTTTTGTCGTCACTTCCACCATCACCATTGCTGAAGATGGTCGTTCTGAATTCGTGCTTGCTGCCCTCTCGACTAGTGCTATCATCACTATTCAAGCTTTGTGAGTGGCCGAGGGGCGCCATATTCTGTCCAGGCGCACTGATTGCACGATCTCTCCCTGAGCTGCGTGTCGTCCGAGGAGATGAGTATGCATCTTGGCTCTTGTCTTCGTCGGTATAGCTGGTAGCGTCGGTGGATAGAGTAGGTGTCACATCACCACCGTCCTCAGGAATTGACGATTTCTCAACGACGGCTGACTCACTGGCGTTGACGGTCTGGTTCTCGTCCCTCACAGCCATGTTTCTGAGCATGCCTTGATGAGTTTGATTGCAGGGTGGTGCACTAGCCCGGGCAGTGGTGTGCGCTGGCGCATGATGTTGTTGTGGGTCATAAGTCCTTACGGGCTCATTCACGTCCGATGTGGCAAATTTGAACTTGGCTAGAACATCCTTGGCGGCGTCTGGCGAAAAATCAACGCGGCTCTGGCTTTGCGATTGTACAAGCTCTTCTGTAGGTATTGCGGTGATTCCTGCTCGCATTGAAACACCTTTGTCCAAACTTTTGTCGTTGAGCTCGACCGCGGTAACGCTGTCGTGAGAGTTCAAATCGCTGTCGACCGGCTTTTGTCTCGGGGTTGCACTCTGCGATTCTGACCTCTCCATAGTGCCATTTAGTAGTCTCTGATCGTGGCGATCTATGCTCAATGCTTCTGGGTCTGAAACAGATTTAGCAGCAGATGCCGCGGGTGACTTCTGTTGCGTATCAGGAACCACGATGGCCTCAACTTGCTTGAGGGACGACGACTTGGAGGCCCCGTTCGTTTTCTGTTCCATATCTCCCTCAAATTTCTGCTTGTCTCGCAATGGAGAAGGAGGAAAATAGCTTTTTCGATTTGGATCGACTGGGCTTTGCGATCGGGGACTCACTCCACCGTCGCCAAAACCACCGCGCTTCGTAAGCAGCTTGACTTGTTTCTCATGCTCGGCTCTAGTAAACCATACTCCCTTGTTGGTAATTATCTCTCCGGCAGCGAAACCCATGGCAGGTATGATGTCGGTGACGTTGGCAAATAGAGGATGTGCGAAGATTGTCATGAAGCCGATCTGGCCGTTGGCCAACTTCAGCATGTTACCAATCTCTGGTGGACCGCCAAACAAGGTTGTCTCCATGCCGATGTTCCTTTCCATCTCCCCTTGATGGGCAAACTCGTCTTGTAATTTGTATGTCCACTTCTCAGCTACTTCCCACGGTCTAGCCACGTTGCTAATGTCAGCACATTTTATGAGCAGACCGCAAGTCAGTACACGATAGGCGTCAATGTCCTTCGGCGTCCAGCCATCTGTGACTTTGCTCTCATGGATTTTCTCCTGCAAAATACCGAGCTGCTGCATGTAGTCGGAATGGACACCCATGTCCGTGGCTAAAATGGAGCTGATCATCAACTTTCTGACAGCTTTGTCGTGGAAGGCTGACGGCCAGTGCCTGCGCAGTATCTGGGAGTATGCAGCGCAGTGGAATGCTTCGAGTACAGACGTGTCATTATAGAGCTGAGCGAGCGGTGCATTGAGCTTGACCAAGAACATATTGTTGACACCAGGATGACCCACATCATGACCAATAGCCGAGATGAGCAAGGTCATCGCTTCGAAGGGACCGAGAAGCTTAGCCACAGGCGACTTGTCGTTTGCATACGGGGCTGGTTCCGAGCCTGTCGGATACGGTGGCAATACACCGATCTGGAGCAAGAAATAGAAAGTTGACTGTAGCACGTCGACTGCATGCTTGAAGTTGTGGTAGAGCACAAAGGAATTGTAAGCGACTCGGCAACCTTGCATGAAGTGCAGCAGAGCATCTGAGAATGTTAGTCAGATCACGTTCCAGACCGAGGATAGGATGGCCAACTCACCCTTTGATATGCGCCACTTTTCCAACTCGGGCATTTGGAGAGCGTGCTTCAGGATGTAGTAGCCAGCATAGACCAACTCATCTTCGGAAAAGTCCTGACCGCTGAAGCTCCATTTGCCAACCTCGTGAGCCACAACTGTCTTCCTGTGCTCTTCGATGAAGAGGTCACGATGCTGGTAGTCCTCGATGAATTCCTGAGGGTCACAAATGCCTTTGAGCAGTTTCCTTACCATGGCTTCGCGAAGATAAGCATAGGGCTTCTCCTCGTCGACACCGACCCAGGACTGTTTTCTGCCACGGCCCCTCGCCTTTGACAGGTAGTGCGACTGCTCCGCCTTTGCGCTCTTGTATATCCGATAGGCGTGCACGGTCAGACCCATGATGCCAGCTTTGTCCAAAGGGCTCTTGACCACATCCAAAGCACCAGCATCCAAGCACTGAAGCATCAGCTGAGGATCGATTATGTCGGAGGAGTCTGCAAGTTGTTGTGGCTCTGTTTCCGAGCCGTATGGCTCTCTGGCAAGCTCGAACTGTGAGCTGTGTTGCTGCAATGCTTGGTCGTACGAGTCTTTTCTTTGGGGCTGGACCACGGCGACAGGTATGATGAGCTTGACCCCCTCTTCAACCTGCAGGTCAGATGCTATCCTGGACAGGAGCTGCAAGCCATAAGATTCGTCTGTTTCGGAGGAGAAGGTAAGCTCTCTCCGCAGCAAGTTCGGCGATGGGAGCGGCGAGTCAGAGTCGGGAGCCAGTCGAGGGCGCGATCGGGCGAGCACGTCATGTTTCTTCTGCGAGCCGACATCGAAGCAAGCAAGGATGGGAGTGCAGTCCGGGGTGACTTGCTCGTGTATTTCAGCGAGTTTGGCTGAGAATGCGCGGCCCGAGCGGCAGACGTAGACTGACAAGTATTAGCATGCAGTACAAGTCGACGAGATTGCTCGAAGCCGTAGTCGTACCTTGATTGAAGACACTGAGAAAAGCATTCACGTTAGCTTGCAGATCCGGCGGCAGGTCTCCAAAGTTGGGTGTTGAGTGTTTCCTTCTATTTTCGGTCGAGGCATTGAGTCCGACTCTAGATATCCATTGCTCTGTGTTGAATCTTTCATCTATATAGATGACTCGACAAGCCGAGGGGTCCATGGAGCCCAAGTGACGATGATGGTGGTGGTGGTGAAGAGTGAGGCTAGCCGGCTCAGATGCGACCAAGGTGCATGTCGTTGTTCGAAATCTAGCTCATTGGGGCAGCAATTGCAGCGGATGCGACGGTTGGCTGGGCCGGCGAGGACAAGCTTTGGTTGTCGTCGATCGGGTGCGGGTGCAGATAATGTGGAAGGGTCGCACAGCTAAGTGGTGATTGACACGCCCAAATCGACTCAAGCTACGCCAGTCGAGCGATTCAAAGTTGTCTCGGATGAAAACAAGGCGTCGACGAAATGCTTGGGTAAGGGATTCGAAAGTTGGACGATGTGGAAGGGCGATCGAAGCAACAGCTGCGACGGCGAAATGGGACCGTTGCCAGTCTCGAGTCGAGATTCGAGTCTTGACCAGGAAGTCGCAGTAAGCTTCCACTTCCGGCGTATTGTGGAAGCCGCGATCGACCGACGTAGCACCCCAATAACGCCCCAAGCTCTTTCCGCAAGGTGTCAACTCGTGGTGCGACGAGACGGGATATGTCGTGTTGTCGACAATTGCAACAGATGACCAAAGTCAACGTACGCGGGACGGTGAGCAACGGACTCGAAGAGGGAGAGGTGGCAGCAAACTCGACTACCGCGTGGAAAGAAAGCGACCAGCCGCTACGCTGCCCTACCAAGTCGCTTACACCAGCAGAGATGCGCATCTAGCAAGCAAGCCGACCCCAAAGAGCAGGCCTCCGGGAAAGACGATGGCGTCCGTCCGATGTGGAGTTCAGCCAATGAAGAACGGCGATAAGAGGCATTGCTGGGGTCATGGCATAGCCAGAAGCCTGCACTAGCGCCGAGAAGGAATAGCGGCAGGTGTCTGTGGACTCACTAGACCGACCCTCTCCAATCCACGGTCGTCACAGTTTCCCCGTGACTCAAGCATGCTTCTGTGTGCATTCTGGAAGCCATTGCCCCATCACCAATTAAGCACCACTATGCAAGGTCCGAAAGCCGATCATTCGCCACATTCTCGGCTGTCGTAGTCGTCTTTGTTTCATGGCCCTCACTGAACCATGTGCGCGTCTTTCTAGAACACATCGAATGCCTTCGATTTGAAGCTTAACAGTACTCAAACACGAAGGCGGAGCCGAGATCTGGCGGAACAAATGGTATTGCAATTCTTATGCTAACGGTGACGCTTTCTGGATTGCTGCATTACGCACAATTACTCCGTCGTAGGTAGCATCATACCCATCATCTCCAAACTTTAATGTCGATCATCTGCATCTAGTTTGTCGCTCTTGGGCATACGGTCCAATCATTGCTCCTTTGGAGAATCCGTCCTTCCTAGCATGCATCAGGATCGACCTGCCCTTTGCGGAGCCTACGAGCCAAAGTATGACTGATTACAAGTGCTCGTGGCGTACACGCTTCGGCTGCAGAGATTCAAGATCACCAAGCTTATGTTTTGAGAGGAGCCCACAGGGGTCTCGGTGCCGATTGCCAACAGGAGTGAACGCGAGTCGGGCCGGCGAGAGAGACTAATGGCGATGTGCGACGTGCTCCGTGCTCGCTCCGAGTCATGTCGGGGGATGAATGCTAGCCGCCTGCTTAAATCGCTTAGCAAGGTGTTCTGAAGGTGTTCCTTCCCGGGAATTTTCGTCGTCCACGGGCCATGAACGTTTGGAGGGCCGCTCACCATACGACTCTAAGATCGCCATCAGAGTTTGCCATCCCGGGGAATTCGACAGCTGCATTGCATCGGCCTGGTTGTGTTCCGATGCTACTTTGCAGAGGAGGGTTTCTTCGTCCTAGCACGACTGTCAGTCTTTGCACTTCATCCCCGTGGGGCTGACTTACCTTGCTCAGCACGCCCATGCCTTTGATGAAGCACAGCAGATGAAAGTCTGACACTGCTTCCACAGGCCGCACCTTGGCATCATTCAGTTGCTGAGACACTTTTCTTAGGTCCTGCCCTTCGGCGACGGCTTCTCGATTCTCGATGGGAAACGTGTTGTTGGTGAATTGCGGCCGAGGGTTGATCGGCATTCCTGCTGTCAACGAGACAAGCAGATACTCGACTGGAAAGCTAGGTCGGGCGTTTTCTTGCACGTTGGCGCCGTACTCGTTGATTCTTCGGTAGAAGACCTCGGGTATGTATCGATTCTTGTTCTGAAGAGCTTCATCATTCTCGTCCTGCACAAGCATGACTGTCGGATCTGCAGACGGTTCAACAATGTCGGCGCGGACCATTTCAGTCGCCGAGTTCGAGGCCTGGTAGGCAGTGATCGTGATTGCCTGATCTTCGTCTCCGGTCACGACGCAGGTCACAAAATTGGACCCGAATCGGCCTGTCTCACTCCATTTAGTTGGCTTGGGATAGCGGGCCTGGTACCGTGCGGCAAAGGCGATCTCCAAGGACGACAGAAAGTATGAGTCGACATGTCGACGGCAAACAGCTTGTCCTTGGCCATCTGCAGGGGTGATGAGGTCTGTGAAGATAACACCGACTCTTTCTAGACCGCATTGTGATGCCAACTCGTCAATCTCCTTCTCGTTGAGCCATTCCAGCAGGGTAACACCGTCGACTTCGTCAAATTGTGGTGGTTCGTAGATGGCCTCAACCACGGCCTTGATGCCCAACGGCACTTGATCGTACTCTGTGTATCGACCGTAGAGGAAGCCTACTCTTTGGGAGCCGGATTTGCGCCAGAAATCGATCATTCTGTCAACCATGACCGCGTCAGCAAACTCGACATGGTCAACCATGCGGAATGGCTGCGGCTGCAGTGTGATAGCACTCGGCTGGCATTTTGAGCATATTCCTCCAGGCCAAGGGGGGTGTCCAGACGGGCAATTTTTTTTGACCCTATAGTATGGTTCTGATAAGGGTGGCATGTAGGAACTTTTCAACTCTGGCTTGTTCGTGGCCGAGTTGATTTTCCTCAAGTGTGCGTGGAAAGAGTTGTGTTTAATCTTCTTCTCTTCCATGTAGTTCTTGTCGTACGGCTCGATTGGCTGGCAGTAGTCGCACATGCCTTTGGGACCGTGTTTGCACATCTTGTGGTCGAGTCCTCTCTTGATCTTGCCATCGCGCTTGTCTAACCGGTCATCCAATGCACTCTGTTTGACTGTTTCCCAAGGACTCTTTATCAGCGTAGGCGAGGTGACGTCGGGCAGGGCGACTGTGGATGGATCAGGCATGACTATCTGACCATTGAGCTTCCTTGATGCTGCACCTGAGCCATTCTCTGCCGAGTGGCCGTTTGACATTTGTTCTTGCTCTCGATACCCAAGGTACAGCTTCTCGCCATGTTTTAGCCCGACCTGACCCAGCTTCACTTTGGGTATATCTGCTATTCGTCGTTCTCTATCCAGGGCCGGTGTGGCGCTGACCGGTTTCGGGCTGACAACAAGCGACGAGGAATCTGTGTTGGGAGGCAGGTTGTCGAGGATTTTCGACGCAAGAGAGGCGAATGTATCTGAAGGTTCGGCGTTCAAGCGAAATTGCCCGTTTTTGGACTCGAATCGAAGCAGCATTGTTAAGGCTCTCTCTTGTCAGTGGTCCGAGTCGTCGTAGTCTGTGCTCGCTGGAAAAGCTAGGTGAAATGTCCACGTTGAACCTGAAATAAGTTACGTGGGGAGCATGAGGTTGGAAAGCACAAGAGTCTGTGACGGGCAGGGAAGGTGCGAGAAAACAACAGATTCAGTGCTGAACTGATGATTCAGCAGACGATGTCGTGCTATCCAGGCTTCAACGATTTTTCGTGTCGGCTTTCACATTGCCTTCATAACGGACTACCGCCTGAGTCGCGCTTCTACGATTCTCGCAGCTGTTTCGGGCCCACGCGCTGCAGCGCAGGCACCTGTAGAGAACGTCATAGCAGGGAAGGAAAATAACAGCCTGAGGCACATTTCAGTGCACTGAGTCGGGGAGAGTCCGGTTGGCCATAGAAGCTTTCTGCGCTTCATCAGCATTTGGCAGCTGCCACGGACCGTTTCTACAAATTCTCCGTGCTTACTGACCCTCTTGTCTGCAGACCCTTACCAGTTACTCGGAACCCTCCTCAGGCTGTCAGAGTCATGAAAACCTGCAGATGATAAAGCCCTTCCCTTGCAATTGTCGACTATGCCCGGGTACCGGCTCAAGCACGTAGTCACTGCGTACAAGGAGAATCACACGTGACTGAGCAAACCTGAATGACGGAAACACTGGCGACTTTAGCCACGTCAAAGACGGAATTTGCACAGCTAAGATTCTCGTACCGACACTCGAAATGTCACCGACGCTTGGAATCTCATCAAACAGCCGACTGTGTTTGGTGTGCTCAGATGGATGATTTGCCAGCCCCTGCCGCCCTTTCAAGTCAATCTGCTTTCCTACGGGAGCCTGCCGTACCAGAATGATGGGGTAGAGCTCTCAGGTGAAGCAATGGAGTATACTAGCGCTGACGCCATGTCTGCAGTGATGATTGATCTGTGTGCCAATTTGTACTTCTGCCATTATGCACAGGTTGGCGTGAGATCCATTGCCTGCCTGTCATTGCACCACTCATTTCTACCGGGTTTGGCGCATGTAACAAGGTGTTCCAGTTTGAATTGATGCCAGGCATCATTTGTCGAATCTGTAATCCTTTCCGAAATTGCTTACAAACTTCAGGAACAAAAAAGGCTACACCGCTGCCACCACATATGTGGACCAAGACAATAAGTATCTCACCTGATGATCGTTTTGGAATTTCTTGCAGCTACTACAAATGGGTTAGCCTTAGATCATGAGGCTCAAGTTGTTTCACTGCCTGAATCGCAAGGCTTAGCTTATATCGATCATCCGATTGGGTAGCTTGGAATCAGGCCAACCTTCGACAGCTGTAACAGGAATACGTACTACGCCAAATGGTTTAGCTTGCCCTCTGCCCTCCAGGCAATTTGGTCAATGCACAAAATAGGTATCTCACAAATTAGTTTGCGAGCACGAACCGTACTTCACTGCAATTCAATATTGACCTTCCATGGTCGACAGAAAAATCTCCGCTAGGCGTCAATCCAAGAATAGAAAGCGAAGATGCAACCGCAAAGAGCTGAGCAACCACGGCCGAAAGAATATATGAAGCCGATTCAAGCCGCACACATTGGTTACAGCCATCATCGCGGTCATTGTCATCCTCAGAACTTGAATACAATCTTTTAGCGTGAAATCGGTCATTTCTACAATCATGTCTTTCCCAGCACAGAGCTCTGTATTTCCAACACAGCCAGACACCATGCTTATTCAGAAGGCTCCTACCGAAGAATATCACTCAATGACGAAGACGATAATGTCAAATTCCTCCACGATCGCTATATCAATCCTCATCCTGACAATAATATACCAACTCGGCTACCGATTCATGATCCGTTACCTCCTTCTCCACGATCGCCCACCCAAAGGTCTCAAGCTTGTCCCAGGTCCTATCTCGACAATACCGTTCCTCGGCCGTCTCCATGGCGTGAATCCAGTCGCGCCGTGGAAGTCAATGCACGAATATTCCAACCAATACAAAAAAATCTTCCGCCTAACAGCTTACGGTCAGATGCACATCTGGATCGGCGACCCCAAAATCGCAAAAGAGCTCATCGTCAAACGCGCTTCCAAATACTCCTCACGCCCCGAGATCGCCGCCATTCCCGGCGCGGACAAAGGTGGTCAATACCTTGCCCTGAACCAGCTCGACAACCACTGGCGCGTCCAACGCCGCTTCGCCCACACAGTCTTCTCAGATGCCCACAAGAACAACTACCACAATCTCATCCAACCCGAGGCAATCCGCATGCTCTACAACCTCCTCAACGACCCAACATCCCACTTCGCTCAAACCGACCTGTTCACCGCTCGTATCTCTGCCCGCCTCTGCTACGGCAATCCCTCCGAGGCCCTCCGTCACAGCCGCAACGCCCACGAATTCATCCCACAGATCTCGCCTACAGCCGCCGGCCCTGCAATGAACATCTTCCCATTCCTTATCCATCTCCCTGAGTGGCTGAACACATCCAAGCGCTGGGTGCGCGAGCGCCGAGAACGTGAGCGTGAACTCTGGCTCTCAGAGCTCGAGCGCGCCAAGCAATCTCTAGTCAACGGTACTGCAGCGTCGCACTCCTACGCACGCACATACTTCGAGCGCGCGGAAGCAGTGAAGAAAAACGCCGGCAGTGGCCCGGCCGACTTCGGCTTTCCCGAATCCGAAGCCGCCTACGCGATTGGCATGCTTTGCACCATGGCCATCTTCACCATCGGTGGACCGCTATATACATTCTATCTCGTCATGGTTTTGCACCCAGAATGGCAGGACAAAGTCCGCGCTGAAATCCTCAGGGTTGTGGGCGAGGATCGAATGCCCGAACTCTCCGACAGCCCTAACCTGCCAGTCCTGCGTGCTTGCATCAAAGAGTGTCTGAGGTGGAAGCCTCCCGTTCCACTTGGTGTACCGCGGCTTGTGACAGAGGACGACGAGTACGAGGGCTACTACATTCCCAAAGGCAGCGTCGTCCATATCATCGAGCAAGCGCTAAGTCACGACCCAGAAGTGTACCCCGAACCAACGAAATACAATCCTGCAAGATGGTTGGAACCTGAGTATCCAAGCTACCAAGCACCACTGACGGTTCACCCGAGGCTGATGGGCTTCAGCGGCTTCGGCTCAGGCCGACGTGTTTGTCCAGGTGTGGAGCTGACAGAGGCGGAGCTGCTCGTCGCATGTGCAAGTCTGATACAGAACTTTGACATGCTGCCAAATATCGACCTCAAGACAGGTGAGAAGATCTGGCCTGACCCAGAGAACCGGAATAGCAACGTCATTGGTGGGCCGACGCATTTCGATTTCAATCTGCAAGTGAGGCCTGGTCGGGATGCGTGGATCAGAAAGACCTACGAGGGTTTTCAACATGAGCTGGAATAGACGCATGGTCATTCACTTGCATCCCAATAGCATATTTATGGTGTTTGGATTGTTAGAACATGATAGCGTTCGCATAATGATAATTAGATGATGTTGACCCAGATGATCTTGACGATCTTTCCTGAGATTACAGTCGTCTGTGTTTGAGAGAGGAGGTGATTGAACATGAGTGGTTTCTTAGGCTAAGTCTCACTGTTGTTGGCCCGCTCGACATCCGCAAAGAACCAGTCCTGCTAAAGTGCGTTGGTTGGACAAAAACATGATCGTAAGCTTCAAACACTCGACGCGTAGGCCATTACACAATGCTAAGAAAACACCGGGTCTGATCCATAGGGCAAAAGTACTCCTATCATGCTGATCGAGAAATAATTTTCCTTTCGGATCGCCATCGAGTACCATCGCACCCTGCTGCCAGCAAACCATGATTTCCCTAAGGTTGAACCAGCTTGATTATATAATGTCCTTTTTCGCATGAGATTATTAGAGTTTGGCACCCAAGCTGATCAGCCTAGACATGTCGAGTCCGGGGCAAACTGGGACTGCATCGAGAAGGTCTTTTAACAGGTGGATACAGTATCCTCGACAGTAGCGCGACCCAGCGTCAGGCACTGCCTTCGAGATACTAATTTACCACGCAAACATGGACATGATTTCTAAGCTAATAGATAATTCGAAAATCGGAAGCGTTTGCACTAATTAGCGCTCAGATCGTCTAGCAAAAGCCGAGACGTTAGCGAATCAGAACGTCGCGTGCGAATCTTGTATGACGTTAACTACTCGGATCTCTACAATGACGTTCCGAGCTCAAAAATTTTGTGATTTTCGAGATTCTTCGTGATTTGCTGGGTGGGACTTTCAAGCATACCCAAAGCTCAAACCGAGGCCAGGATTAATAACACAATGACATGGACATGACATGCCATCCACAGCGTTCACAATTGGTGCTGTATGAAAAATGGACATAGAACTCTATGGCAAGTATAAAATCTCCAAACTGCTCTGTTCCCGCTCTCGGTGTACATACATTTTCATACCTGATCCCCAAGCACTATTCCTACCACGTCCAAATCTGTGATACTTTCCCTCAGACGACATCAACACCATGTCCGCCCGCTACCCCTCTGAAAATGTCGACCCAGCACCCCTGGGTCAACCCCTCCACTTCGAGTTTGCAAATAGAACAGCGCCCAATCGCTTCCTAAAAGCAGCCATGACAGAGCGCCTCTCAAGTTGGGATCCCAAGAACTTGGAGAAACGCGGCATTCCCTCCTCCAACCTCGTTAACGTGTACCGCCGCTGGGGCGAGGGCCAATTTGGAACAATCCTAACCGGCAATATCATGATCGCCTACGACCACCTCGAGGCTCCGGGCAATCCAATCATTCCGCTCGAAGCCCAACCCACACCCGGCGACGCCCGCTTCGACGCCTTCAAGCGCATGGCCGACGCGTCCAAAGCCCACGGCTCACTGGTCATCGGCCAGGTCTCACATCCAGGCCGCCAAGTCGAACAGCGGATCCAGCCCAACCCCATCTCCGCCTCGGACATCCAACTCGAGGGCGAAGTAATGGGCATGCGGTTCGCCAAGCCGCGCCCCGCAACTGCCGACGACATCGCCACGATCAAGAAGCAATTCGTCCACGCGGCACAATACCTCCACCGCGCCGGCTACGACGGCATCCAACTGCACGGCGCCCACGGCTACCTCCTAGCCCAATTCCTCTCGCAAACCACCAACAAGCGCACCGACGCCTACGGCGGCTCCCTCACCAACCGCGCCCGCCTCATCACCGAGATCGCCGACGAAATCCGCCAAGCCGTCCCCGCAAACACCGGGTTCGCCGTCGGCATCAAAATCAACAGCGTCGAGTTCCAGCAATCCGGCTTCTCGCCCCAGGAGGCCCGCGACCTCGTCTCGCTCCTCGAATCCCACCAGTTCGACTTCGTCGAGCTCTCCGGCGGCACGTACGAGTCCCTCGCGTTCCAGCACAAGCGCGAGAGCAGCCGGCAGCGCGAGTCGTTCTTCCTCGAGTTCGCCGAGCAGATCACGCCTGCGCTCAAGCACACGCGGTCGTATGTCACGGGCGGGTTCAAGACCGTCGGCGCGATGGTCAAGGCGCTGGATGCCGTGGATGGCGTTGGGCTCGGCCGGCCCGTGACTCAGGAGTTTGATTTGCCGCGGAAGATTCTGCGGGGCGAGGTCACAAGTGCGATTGAGCAGAAGCTTGATCAGCAGAATTTTGGGCTCACGAATGTTGCTGCGGGCACGCAGATACGGCAGGTCGGGAAAGATGAGGCGCCGATTGATCTGAGTCGACAGGAGAATGTGGATGCGTTTGTGAAGGATATGGGCACTTGGGGGAAGAAGATGCAGGAGGACGCGGCGAGTATGAATATGTATGGGTATGTCGATATCGAGAGTATCAAGGGGCAGCCTTATGGGGCTACCGCTGCGTGAGGTGGTGCATTGATTTGATGAGACAGCATTCAGCGCTAGAATTATTGTACAAAACAGGGATACTTTCTTTATTTTTACTTTCAGCTTGCCTTCCTTTTGACGTTGTGTCTGCCATATGCTTCGCCTTTCAAAATGTCGTTGATGTTCTAGGGGACATGAATTCCTACACTCTGTGCACAGTGGCTAGCAACATCTGTGTAACCTAGTTTCCTTTCTTTCTCGTCTTGCCTGCCTTGGCAGTGCCAGATCCTCCGCTATGATCATTCGCTACCGACTCCAATGCACCGGCCAATGGGCTAGCTCCAACCGACTTCTCGACGCTAGCTATGATATCTGCTATAACTTCTTCACCATCGTTTCTTCGTTTCTCCTTCTCTTGCGCTTGACCTTGTCTTCATTCTTGGACACTCCAGAGATTCTCTTCAATCCACTCTCCGCAACTTTCTTCAAGACCTTGCCTGTTCAGCTTACGTGGCGACACTCAACCTCTCCTTCTCCTCTTAAGCGGCATGTCCATGGATAGGGACTGTTCTGAGCTTCCTCTGAGCCCAGTCTGGTACCCGACGATTTCTGAGCCCACCAATCAAACGAAGTGAATTTTCAGCACCTACCACCATCGAACCCCGGGCCACGACATACACTCGAGTGTTTCCATATCCATCTGGACGCGGATTATGCATTTGATCTAGTAGTCTCGGACCACAAGTAGGCATGTTTCAAGGCTGAGGTGTCTTGAGCTGCTCGCAGGTAGACTGGTCGCGATTGTCGGGTTCCCAGTTAGTGATGTGGAAGGAGTGGTGGACGGGAAATCTGCAGGGCCATAGGAGAGAGGGAAGTCGTTGGCGAGACTGCATGGCTGAGACGGTGCTGAGTCTGAGTACTCCAGTTTGGGTCAGTGCAGATCATCTGGCCAGGTCAAAATGGACTCTGTTGATCGTAGTAGGCTGACCGCGATTGAAATCGTTGTCAGTCTTGGAAATTATGTCCTGGCCATTTTGCGCGGTGTGATAGTGCTCGGCGTTAGTCGGCTTAGTACTCATCATATTGGGAGCGAGTCTGGCGATCGTGAGCTTGAGCTTAGTATGTATCAGCCTATGACCATCTCGTTGTTATCGTGTCTAGCGACTCCCAAGTGTGAGCGACGTCTAGCTGAGGATCTAGGCGCTCGTTCACCATGGTCGTCGTGTTGATGTAAATCTTGCTCCTGGCGATTGATTTTGCTTGGTCGGCTTCGTTGGAGGCTGTGTTTTGTTATTAAAAGAGGTTGTGTTTCTGAACGGCGGTCTTCTTCCTGAGGATCGCAAGTTTGCTGGACTGGAAGCGTCAGGTAGAGTGTGGACCTGGATAGGAACCTTGCATCGTCTCCGTTGCTTGATAGCTCACGTAGAGACTCACGTGGCTCGACTGACGTGAGCCATTTGACCGCGGTCATTGTCCTTTGCAAACAAGAGGCATCACTTTCAGATGACTAGATTGTCAGCTCAACGCCGCTGAACAATAAATTTCACCGGGCAATTCTTGAAGACAAAAACGCGATAGTGAAAGAAAGACAATCAAGTAATATTGTAACTGATCTGCAATACTGAATGCAGCGCAATTCTGTCAAGAGCGCGTTGGTCAGACAAGTGCACTGCGAGCATTCTCCAGCATAGAAACTGACGGCGGTCGACATTGCTTGACACTTTGAATTTCCAACCACAACTTACCTCGAGGCTTTGCCAACTCTGATCTGACATTGTGGAAGATTTGAACCTCTGACCCCAGAACGCCGTCCTTAATGCTTCTATGATGCCGCATTTTTCAGCTCGACCGATAGATATCCCAACCCGGCTACCTGCAATGTGCTATGCGATACTTGAGCATATCAACATATTTGTGTTTGCGTTTGTTCAAGCAACCACGCATTACACAATTTTCTTGTCTCGGCCCTTCGTCCGCTTGAAATCTGGAAGAGCAGTCGTCCCATCTTTGAACTTTGCATTATCGATCCATACTTTCACCTGCTCGAACGCCGTCATCTGGATCATATTCTGGATTGCTGTTCTTACAATCACCATCTCAATGCCTCGCCATCGTCCCTGCCTGGATGCCTTCTTGGCTGCTTCCTTTGCCGCCGAGGTCATCTCTGCCGTTATTTTCTGACTAACGGCTTGAGCTGGTGAAAGAAGCTGATTTTGTGCCCTAGTTTTCATAGTGTCAATCGGGTACGTTACGACCCAGCTAGAGATACCACAGATAGCACCAGCGAGCGGAATTGCCCAAGGCGTGTTCTTCATCTCGTCGCCATAGTAGCTACCGAGAGCTTGCTTGCAGCTTTCATAGACACCAAAGTAAACACCACCGCCAATAACATCACGTGTCAGATGCAAGCCAAAGCCTTTCCACAAACTTAGGATGCCACGATGTTTGATGATTTGTTTCGCTGCAACATACGTGTTGACTCTGTTGTTTCTGCTGTTCTTGTCGTGATTGCCAGCCATCAGTATTGCTGTCTGAGAGGCATTCTTGAGTGCTTCAAAGGGTGTCAAGATCGGTGTCAAAACAGCGCCGGATATCATGCCAGCGGTGCTAAAGCATACCAGCGTACTGAGATTTGGGTATGTCCCGGCAGTATTGACCCATTCCAGAGGCGAGTCCCCAGTCACTCTCTCAATTACTCGATCAACATCATATTTGGCCTTCCGGTAGGCAATAAAACCTAGGGTCCTGCTGAATGTGAGAGACCACAAAGGCGTCAACGTCCCAGCCCAGAAGCCGCGTATACCTTCATATTGGTGGATGAATCTGGCAGCAGAGAAGGCACTCGAGAAGTGTTTCGACTGCATGCGAGTTTTGATATTTTCGAATGGCGATCCAGCAACCACAGCCACTGCAGCAGCAGGGCCCGAGGCCCAGAACTGGCGGAAGTACTTGAAATAGTAAACTTGGGTGTCATGGTCCATCAAGGCGCTCGACCGGGGTGCCATGTCGAAACCGTGGTGTTGAGAATGATATGTTGAGTCCTGGCCAATCGAGTCGGCTGTTTTGGAAGCATGACTCATCGTCGTAAAGAGCGACGAGAATCGTTCTCCTGCAGATTTTGGGCCGTTCTTCAAAGGCAGGCGTCAAAGCGACTCGTTGGAGATTGAAGTCTTCCTGACGAGCAGAACGTCACTTTGCCTGATTGAGTGCGGGCTGCGGAAGCCTATGGAACGCAAGATAGTCTCTCAAGATATGAGCAGACCTCTACGCGTTCCACAAACTTCCATCTGCTCTTGCTCCTTTGTCACGCGATCTCACCGACAACGTCGTGGAGAGATGTTATGTCGTCTGCTGGCTCCAAGTTTTATCCTCAGTTGAGGTCTTCACCGACGCAATCTTGGACTATGGTACCTTCGCAGGCCAGGAGGTTCGGAAAATCGTGCCTTTGTCTCAGTGGAGGCCCGAAATTCTTTGTTGTCCCGTGGGCGGGAGTTGTAGGGAATGTTGGGACCGGTCGGCTGCTAAGCTCGGGGAATTGTTACCAAGCTCGACTTGTCGTCATTATACTTGCGATAATTGACCGTCGATTTCATTTAGGCAGCGAAAGTAGCCTGTGTATTGCTCTGATCTCTATAGCACCATCCAGACTGCAGTGAAGTTGAGACTGCCAGGCGGTATACGGATATCGATTACAAGCATGCTTCTTTCCTCACATGCCACGACTTTGGACAAGGAAATTGGTGGGGCATGCCCGTTGAGGCTAGCGTGCCGACCTTTGATTCGCTGATGGTATTGGCCGAGCTTCAATGACGTTTGTTTGGTGAGAGGATGAAACGATGCTGATTGGTCGAACCCTGGTGAGATGGTGTTTTTCTAAAGTGCGTGAAAGAGGGGCACGTAGATACGTTCGATCAGCGAAATATGATATTAGCAGTGTGCAGGCATGGATATTTTGAAGTTTATGAGCGAAGTGTGGCAAGCGCATCACTTATCGACAAATGGTTGGCAATCAGTATGCAGCTGTTCTCGTGCTAAGATGGGAAAAAGCCATGCAGATCTAGCAGCCACTGCCACGAAAACAGACTGCACCAGCCATGGCCTAGTTACCAGTGCTTGGTTTACTGCTACGGTAAGGCAGGAGGCATGATCTGATGCCTGGCTTGTTTGCCTCCAGGCCGTTGACGCAAGTCAAACGGCTGCACTTGCTTGAAACCACAGCGAATGCCAATTCTGGTGGTAGCAGCCACAGCTGCTCTGTGAATGGGTGATTTCAGCCCCTGGAGGGTCGCTCCTGGGCCCGGGGGCTTCGTTTTGCGGGGAGGATAAGGACAGCCGGGACGACCGATGCCGAGGTTCTTTTACTGCGCCGGACCCGAGGGCCTTTTGGCCACAAATTTCGTCCGGTTCGCCAATGAAACATTCTTGCTATCAACACGATACCCTCGCTTCGAAAGCTCTGTATAATTCCTACGACTTTTGGAACATCGAAAGCCGCACTTGTCTTCCTGTTAACTAACCACACCGAGGCAACCTCATACCACCACAAAGATGGGCAGAAAAGCAGCTCCCGCCTACGTGATAGGCGTCGGGATGGTATGTCAAAGAACAAAGTCAACAAGACGACGAGCCAGGCCACTGACAGTTTCAGACCAAATTCATCAAACCTCGAGGTAAAGTCGACTATACCGAACTTGGCTTCGAAGCTGGCGTGAAGGCCATGCTCGACGCCAAAATCAACTACGACGAAGTCGACCAAGGTGTTGCGTGCTATTGCTACGGCGACAGTACCTGCGGCCAGGCAGTCTTCTACCAATTCGGCATGTCGCAGATCCCCATCTATAACGTCAACAACAACTGCAGCACTGGTTCAACCGGTCTGCAGATGGCACGCCAGGCCGTCGCATATGGAGCTGCAGACTGCGTGCTGGTCGTCGGCTTCGAAAAGATGAACCCAGGCTCGCTACAAGCCTATTTCAATGACCGTGTAAACCCAACCATGACGACGAATCTGATGATGAAAGAGACGAGAGGCGTCACGAACGCACCGGGCGCAGCCCAGCTCTTTGGCAATGCAGGAAGAGAGTACATAGAGAAATATGGCGCCAAAGACGAGGACTTCGCCGAGATTGCGCGTGTCAACCACGAGCACAGCAAGAGAAACCCATACTCCCAGTTTACAGACGAGTACACCCTGGAGCAAATTCAGAAGTCAACCATGATCCATGCCCCTCTGACCAAACTCCAATGCTGCCCGACATCGGACGGTGGTGCTGCCGCCGTAGTTTGCTCCCAGGAATTTCTGGACTCCCACCCACAAGTCAAGGATCAGGCTATCCTTATTGCTGGTCAAGCAATGGCCACTGACTCCCCAGAACTGTTCAGTCGGAGTGCTATGGACCTTGTTGGCTTCCAGATGAGCAAGCACGCCGGTCAAGTTGCTATGAAGGAAGCAGGAATCACACCCAATGACGTCTCCATCGTTGAGCTTCACGACTGCTTCTCCGCCAACGAGATGTGTGTCATTGATGCTCTCGGTCTGTCTGAGCCAGGCAAGGCGCACGAACTTGTACGCCGAGGAGACATCACATACAAGGGTAACAAGTACATCATCAATCCATCTGGTGGCCTAATATCCAAGGGCCATCCACTCGGTGCCACTGGTCTCGCACAGTGCGCCGAACTCGTGTGGCACCTGAGAGGTTGGGCGAACAACAGAATGAAGGAAGGTACAAGGGTCTGTTTGCAACACAACCTTGGGCTGGGAGGCGCAGTCGTTGTCACCGTTTACAAGAGACCGGATGGTAAGGCTGCCACACCAGTCTCTGATGCCGAGGTTGGTGCAAAGAACGGGCTTGGCTACAACCCAGCGACGCAAGCCAAGGGCTTCACCGCTGAACAATGTGACAAGGTCCGCAGCCAGAAGACGAGGAGTGACTGGGCTCTGCAAGACACCCAAAAGAAGGTGCAGGCACGATTTTGAATGTCGTTTACTCAGATGTAATAGCGTATACATGGGAGTAATGCAGCTCGAATTTGATCATGACTCGGACTTGGATATGGCGGCCTTTTTAAGCGCCGAACTGTCTCTGATGACATTGCAAGCCCTCGTGTAAGAATAAACGTGCGGTAGGACCACAAGCTAAGGATTTCAAGTGCTTGGTGGAGGAACAACGGTACCAAAGAATGGCTTGCGCCTGGCCTCCTGCTTTCGGCGGCATTAGCTAAGCAGTTAGCCGCAGCTTATAAATGGAACTATCTTTACTTGTATCTGTTGAATGTTCATTGGCCGGGGTGCCAGGGATGTCGATGTAAGATGGAAAACGTATAATAGTAATATCAGCTCAGTCTGGCGGACTATACGCGTCCAAGAGGACATCTGCGTCCCGAATATTACACGATTTATCTCGAAGACCGATATGTCGTCGATCAACCCAAGACTCACAAGTCGAGAAGCTCTCGAATCCTGGCTCCTTGACTTCCACAAAGCCACGGCGACCCTAGATGCGAAAGCCGCCGTCGGCAACTTCTTCACATCAGATGTCGAGCTTCAATACGCGAATAGCCCTCAGGTCACAGGCAAAGACGACGCCGAGCAATTCTTTGATACCGCGTTCAGGGCTCTAGATCTAATGACACACGACATCGTGTACTTTGACTTTGTGGCACCAGACAGGCTGTATCAAGCTGCGAGTATCAAGTACGTGGTCAAAGGGGATGATCCGGACGAGGGCCTAGTTACAATCCCGGGCATGATGAGTGTCTGGTTGAGAGAGGAAGATGGGAAGCTGAAGATGAGGAGGAGTGAGATTTTTCTCGACGCGAGCCAGGTGTTTGCGAGGATGGGTAAAAAAGGCTTGATTTAATATAAGCACCACATTATTGGGTGAAGAGCAAAAGTCCTTGCCAGGCAAATGTTCGCGCAGATTCAGGCAAGTCAGAGGCCTTGAGTAGGCGAGCCGGAGCAAATCAAGCAAACACATGCCACCTCGGGCATCTAAAGACCGAGCTTGTCGGGTGATGGTCTTCTCGGTGTCGAATACCGAAAGATCCCCGAGCGGCTCTGGCACTGATGCCGCAGTTGCCGTCATTCACATGTACCTTTTGCTTGGGCAGGGAAAGCTATTCGACACCCTCTGTAGAGGCTAGAATCGATGCTGCTTCCTTAAAAGGCACCTTCCCCTCACCACGACCCTTTTCGCCCTTCTACATCTCTCTGTCTGGCTGATGGCTAGCTTGCCTTGAACGTTCTCTCCTACCTTCTACTCCCTCCCTTCCGACATCACGCTATGGCCTGGCGACAGACACTCCGTCGTGCCATTAAGCCGACCCTCTACGGAGGTGTTGCGGCAGCGGCAGTAGGCAGTACAGTCTTTTACATCTCATACAAGCCAATCAATGTCCCTGGCACAGATCGCGCGTTGGTACCCGTCCAGACCGACGCAGACGGCAACATCATTCCGCCCAAGTTCCCCCTCATCAAGTCCCGAGAAGAATCGATAGCGGATCTGAGAAAAAGCGGCGGCCTTGTTGGCGAAGACTCAGGGACTTCCTTGACCCAGCAGGCTGCCAATACGTGGGGCAGATTGAAGAAGAGTACAAGCTCGAAACCAACAGCTCCGAGTGAAGATCCAAACAATAAAGCTCTCCAGGCTGACCAACAAGCTGGTCAGGAATACGATCTGCTGGTTATTGGTGGTGGTGCTACTGGTGCAGGTATCGCTCTCGACGCTGTCACCCGTGGCCTGAAAGTTGCACTCGTCGAACGGGACGATTTCGGTTCTGGTACTTCCAGCAAAAGCACAAAACTCGTCCACGGCGGTGTGCGATACCTGGAGAAGGCAGTTTGGGAACTCGACTACAACCAGTATGCTCTTGTCAAAGAAGCACTCCGTGAGCGAAAGTATTTCCTCGACACCGCACCCCATCTGTCTCATTGGTTACCAATCATGATCCCTCTGCAGAAGTGGTGGCAGGCACCATACTTCTGGGCTGGCACCAAGTTCTACGACTTCCTGGCCGGCAGTGAGGGAATTGAGACATCCTACTTCCTGACACGTTCCAAGGCTCTCGATGCATTTCCCATGCTCAAGAAAGACAATTTGGTCGGTGCGTTGGTCTACTACGATGGCGCTCACAACGATAGCAGAATGAACATTGGCATTGCTGCGACGGCGGCTCTTTATGGCGCCACAGTCGTCAACCACATGGAAGTCACCGAGCTCAGTAAGGACCCAAACACGGGCAAACTCAACGGCGCAGTCTGCAGGGATCTCATCGCAGAATCTAATGGCAGCCCGTCTTCTCCAGTCAGAATCCGCGCAAAGGGAATTATCAATGCAACCGGTCCATTTAGCGATGCAATCCGCAAACTTGACGAGCCAAACGTCAAAGAAATCGTTGCTCCCTCCTCTGGCGTCCACGTGATCCTGCCAGGTTACTACTCGCCACAGAAAATGGGGTTGATTGATCCATCCACCTCTGACGGGAGAGTGATCTTTTTCCTTCCCTGGCAAGGCAACACTATAGCCGGCACAACCGATGCTCCCTGCGAGATAAAGCAGAACCCGCAACCAGGGGAAGACGAGATAAATTGGATCCTTGACGAAGTCAAAGGCTACCTAGCGCCCGACATTAACGTGCGCCGCGGTGATGTTCTGGCCGCTTGGTCTGGTATCAGACCCCTCGTCAAGGACCCTAAGGCGAAGAATACTGAGTCTCTTGTTCGAAACCACCTTGTCACAATGTCCGATTCTGGTCTCCTCACCTGTGCAGGCGGTAAATGGACCACGTACCGCCAGATGGCTGAAGACGCAGTTGACGAGGCAATCAAACAATTCAAGCTGCAACCCAAAGCCATCAGAGAACGAGCACATATCAGCGGCACTGAAATGATTGATGACGCAGCACCGCTTGACGGAACATGTCAAACTCACCAGGTGAGATTGCTGGGTGCACACGGCTATTCCAAGACCCTTTTCATTAACCTGATCCAACACTTTGGCATCGAGACCGAGGTCGCCAAACATCTCGCCGAATCATACGGTGACCGCGCCTGGACTGTCGCAGCTCTCGGCGAGGCAACAGAGGACCGTTTTCCCGCAAGGGGCAAACGAATCTCCCCGCTGTATCCATACATTGACGGCGAAGTCCGCTATGCTGTCCGCCACGAACTCGCACAAACAGCCGTCGACGTCATCGCCCGCCGCACGCGTCTCGCCTTTCTGAACGCTCAAGCTGCCCTCGAAGCTCTTCCTCGTGTCATTGATATCATGGCTGAAGAACTCAACTGGGATGCCAAGCGCAAAGACCTCGAATTCGGAGACAGTGTGAAGTTCCTGGCCTCTATGGGTCTACCGAAGACCATGCTCGATGTCAAGAGAAAGGACGTCGAGAGCGGGAAGGCAAGATTTGCAAGTGAGAAGGAGAGAAGGATGTACAGCAGGTTTGATGGGCCGGCAGATACGTTGGAGAGTGACAGTAAGTACTACGAAGGGCACAATCCGGTTATTGGGCGCGAAAGCCCGGCGAATAAGTGACTACGATCTGACGGTGAGGAGGCTGAAGAGGTGCAGGAAGAAGGGAGGTCGGGGCTAGTGGATGTGATAAGAACGTTCTTTGACTTCAGGTCAAGCACAGCGGAGGCTGAGAACAATCAGCCCAGAGAAAGTCAGCAAGAAGAGCAAGAGGTTTCGAGTGAAGAGACAGGTCTGGCATCTATATTGGTAGGTCTGCTGGGCTTGAACTATAGCTCCAGGAAGACCAGGACGCCTGCTGTACCAAAACCCGTGTTTAATCTCTGCGACACGTGCGCAACCGAGTTCCGAATGTGGGAAGCAGCTGCAATTCAGCAGGCCGAGCAAGCTGCGGAGGAAGAGTTCAAAACGCGTATGGTTTATGATGCGCTTGCTTGTTTTGCGAGTGGCGCACTGTTGGGTATTGCGCTTGGACTTCTAAGGGATTGATTTATCTACTGAAAAGGTCGGACATTGTACGGCGTCATGGGCCTGAATACTATTGTGCAGCTCACTTTAGATGTGAGTCGAATTGCGAGCTACCAACTCACCATCTATGAGCCGTTGGAATGGCTCGACACGCATTTGTTGCCAAGCAGAATATGGACATTGCGTCGTGTGAACCGGCTGACAACTCATCTAGCGGAAAGCTAAATGTTACCCGTCGAACATCTTAGTTTGTTGCATACCTGCATAAATTAAAAGTCATGATATTATATTTAATCGTCCTTTTACTTCCACACGCAATAGATATTAACCCAACGATTGAGCAGTTACATGCGTGCGCCTACTCTTTGACTATCAAGCCTCTGAACTAACTGAGCGTCTCCCGCCTCTTCGTGCGCAAAGCCTCATTCAACAAGGTATCCACTGCTGCTCACAGCTCCTTGCCGTTGCCGTATCCCATATACCGCAATCCAAGCCCGTCTGCTTGCCCTCACGGTCCAGTACAGTACAGCACCCAGCCGAGTGAATTGACCAAGCAACATGGTAGCGGTCATCTTCGTCACGCTCCCCCAGGCACCACCGGACGGTCCACAGTACACATTCGACATGGACTACTACATCAACCAGCATATACCCATCGTGAAGAAACACTGGTGGGTGTGACCTTTCTTTTCGTTCTCATTACGTACTTCCTCGGAGCTTCTCCTGCGTTTTCGGGGTTTGAGGTGATGCGCTTGGTAGCGTAGCATGGTGTTGGGCTCGCTGGCATGCAAATGCAGCCTCTCGTCTCGTCTCGTGCCACACCAACTATAGGCGGTGCATTGGCTGCGAGCAGATACATCCTCTCCCCTCCCCTCCCCTTAGAGTCCTTCCTGCCGTGCCCTCGCTTCCGCCCACCTCAGTGCCTCACTAACACGACACTTCTATCCCAGGGGTCCGCTTGGCCTCCTCGCCATCACGATAGTCTCGTTCCCGACGGACGATCCCAGCGGCCTCTTCATGATGAACCAGATGCGCTGGGAGAGTCTGGAGCACTGGGAGAAAGCATTTGCCCTGATGATTCCGGAGGTCATGGGGGATATGCAGAACTTTACTGATTGGAAGGGCGAGCTGAGATGGTGGGTTGGGAGTGAGGAGTATAGATCTTGAACGTTGTGAGGAGAAGGAAGAGCAAAGGCGGGTAGGAGGTTGACATGGAATTTGACTGTTAGTTGAAAGGGGTCAGGCTGAGAGGCTTCGTGTTTGAGGTGGAGTGCTGGTGCGGATGGGATGGTGGCGCCACTGCCAGTCTTGAGGCGGAGATTGGACGTGATTGTGGAAATGCGCAGCATGTCAGGATTGATATTGTGTCAGCTTTTTTTGGAGGAGAATCCTGCGCTCAGCTGCGGGTGCCTGTCCAATTTCATTTAGGGAGCGGTGTCTTGCTCAGAGGTAAAGGAGGCTTTGTACTTATCTGGGTATGTCGCATGCGGAAAGCAGCTTGTTTCTTACGCTGATGAACGCTGTCGACTATTGCCGCTGTCCAGCGAAGACGACAATTCACGATCCATGACCTGGTGAGGGACACGACGAGCCAGGACTCGAAGCTCGTCGTGATCGGGTTGGTGCTTGGTTGGTCGTTCGAACATGTTCCTGTATGCACGTAAGTGAAAAGTGATTAAACAGGTATATAGAGTGCCACGAGTCACAGGCTCGCTGATCCACCTGATGAGGACAGTTGGCGTCGTCGATTTTGGCATGCAGGAACCGGAGAAGGTTTGATTCATAGTCATAGGTGAGTAGGTCCAAGTTTTGATCGACATCTCTTGCAACTGCCCGCTTGAAGCCACCAAAATGTATGGGGTGCAGCGGGTCAACTAGGAGTGGCAGGCTTGCTAATGGCTGCCATCTTCATTTAGCGCCGAAACTGGCATCTGAAAAGGCTCATCATTTGATATCTAGAGCCCGAGGCACAAGCCAAGCAGTCACGGCTGGTGGTAGTGTGCCGTGACAGAATGGAGACTTTGTGGTCGCCGCTTACTGACATGCAGCGCACAAAGTAGCCAGTCCTCGTCATTTCGCAAGTTGGCACAGGTTTTGACTGATCACCGAGTGTCTGACGGAAATGAAAAAGAGGAAGGACAGGGCAGGAGCAACGTGGTAGACACTCAAGGCTGATACATTCTACGTGGGGTTGAAGATAGCCATGTATAGCTCGTTCAGCTCGACCAAGGTTGCTGCCGGCAATGCTGTGAGTTCTGAGATCAGAAGTGCTTAGCGGTCGACACTCTGAGGCTTGCGAGGAGGAGGTGGACCTACGGCAGCATCACGATTTGCCCTTGGGTAGCGGTTTGTTCAGTGGTTCCTAACAAACAGATCACACTCCAGTCAACGTGAGTTATATGGGATACGGGTCCTGTTTTCACTACTCCAGGATAAGTTTTGATGAATTCCTTAAACGAAATCTCTTGTCACCCAGCCAGGTGCATACTGGATGAAGCATGCTGCAGCGTGATGTGAGCGGGTCGAAGACAAAGCAGGGTACGAGTATTGGTTTCATTTTAACCTAACCTGAAGAGCGCAAGTGGTTCAAGGCTTCAAAGGGAAACGGCACCTCAAGCAAGCCGCAGGTGCACAGAGTTGCTGCTCATGTGCTTCGAAGCTTGTGTTTCAGAGAACGAATACTATTCAATGTTCACTTTTGGCAGAAACTGATGCCGAAATCGCCGAGAAAGTCACCTTTGCTTATTGTTCTGTGCTAAAGCAAGACAATACTTTCCATGTATCTTCTTGCTCTTGCTAATTCAAATCAGAGGGGTTCAGCCTGGTTCCCTCATTTGGTGAAGTCGCCATTGCACTTCTCAAACTCATAATCATAATAAGCCTGAAACTCGGCATAACAAATCTCGGCGCCTCCCTCCATAGCACGATTATACTCTGCTTCCTCGTCTCCAATCAAGCACCTCTTATAGCTCTTTCCTTGCTCCCTCGCTAATCCTTCCGCCGCATCAATCATAAGCTGATCCCTACAGCCTGCCTCCAAAACATCGAACAGCCACGCCGCCTGATCAACACTCTCACCCACTGTCAGCAGCCCATGGTTCCGCAAGATGACACCCATGTTGCTGGACCCCAGTGCGTCAGCGATGAGCTCGCCTTCTTCTTCAGCGAGGACGACGCCGCCGTAGGACTCGTAGACGCTGTGCCGCTTGTAGAACTTGCAGACATCCTGGGTGGTCATGTCAAGGGGTTTGGCAAAGGCGCTGTAGGCGCGACCGTGTGGTGTGTGGCAGTGACAGGCTGCATGGACGTCGGCTCTTCGCTTGTGCAAGGCGGCATGGATCAAGAACCCTGCAGCATTGGCTGGGCGGGTTTTGGCCCTGTGGCTTGAGGCGTGGTCTTTGAGGTTTTCGATCTGTTTCGCGGCGGGGTGTTGTGGTGGGTGGAGAACTTCGCCTTCAAGAGAAAGGAGTATCATGTCCGACGCGCGAAGGAGTCCAAAGTGGACGCCAAGAGGGTTGGTCCAGAAGGCATTTGTGAATTCAGGATCCCGGACCGAGATGTGGCCCGAGATACCGAAGGTATAGTTCTGGCGACTCCAATGGCGGAAGACAGCAGCCATGTGTTCGAGTTGCCATTGTCGGTGTTCTCGGAAGGAGACAAATTTGGGGACTGAGGCAATTGTGGGAGCGCCAGCAGCGCTATTGTGCGATATGGCGGAGATCGGGTTGATGTCGCGCATGCCGTGCACATGCTTCGGCTCGATGTGTTTTGCACTGGCGTCTCCTTCATCTTTGACGGAATGAGGTGGAGTTATGCTGCCGCGCAAAGGAAAATTCGAGGAGATAGTCTCGATAGTGGCACTCATCTTGAAAATGAAAAGATTTGGTCTGGCAACGAGCTTGCGGAGTCAGATATGGCGTTCTACTTCTCTGGGAGAGATCACGAAGGTAAAGACGAGTCCTCTACTCAAGACGATTTCCCAGAGATATCAGAGACAAGAGCCAACCTCTCTGAGAAGGGCATGGCGGTTGCAACTCTGCGCCGCTGAATTTCACAACCCATTCGTCAAAAACGTTGCAGCTGGAGAAGTCCGGATCTGAAGCGGAAACTCTTTCCCTTCGGCTTGACTTCCCCCTCATTGGTTGCACGGGAAGGTAAGGCCATCGAGTAACCAACTGAGTTGCTTTACAGAGCAACCAGCGCTGCCGACAACGGTGGGATGTGGCCTTGCATAAATTATCGTCAGGGCCTACCGAATGATTCATTGTGTTGCAACAGGAAATGAGCAAGACCGCTTTTCCGCGGTTACGGTGAATCATAGAGACAACTAGTCTACCAGCCCCTTCCACCGTCTAACCCATTCCTTTATTGTTCTTCCCACGCAGAGAAGTGCCTTCCACCGTAGCCTTGATTTTATCCATCTTACTCAATGGATGACGTTTATCAATTTACGGCGTGATCAAGTCTGAAAATCAGCAAGGCTGTGCTTCTTTATATGCTAGTCCAATTTCAACTGACCACTTGTTCCGTCACCGACTGAAATTTCGTCAAAGACAAGGGCTCTACAGGACTCTCTTCTTCACTGTCCACATCCAGAATCAATATAACCCTGACCAGCTGGTATACTTCTTCGGCCTTATGGGGAAGCTAACCGTGCAACACGAGAGCCTTGAAAGGTGACGAATCCAACACGACTTGACGACTGGACAGTTGTTGGAGACGCATGACGTTAGGCGTTTGCCAAGAAATCGAGTATCTGCTCTTGTCCTTATGGCTGATCGCCTCTTCGTAGGTTAGCTGCGATACTTATCTTGGATTGCAGCTTTGTGGTCCGAATAGCTGTACCATTGACCCAAAGTAAATCGTCCAATCGGCATAAAGGTCTTCAATTCGGTAGGTTGGTGTCGCAAGCATCTCGAGATTGCGTGAAGGAGGTTTTGGCAGCCAGTAATAAAAGATTGCTTGGTGACTAGAAGAACTGAGCATCAACGTAGAAATCAGCGGCTAGAGTCGAAAGTTGAAGGCCATGCGGCTCGCCTGCCGACGACACGGCAACCTTCCCATTGTGAAGAACAGTGTAGAACTTATGCTGCACGACTCCCGCCGTCAGACTGTATGAAGTACATCTAGTCAAGGTGAACATTGAAGTCGTGGGAAGGAAATTGATGTCACAAACTTCAATGACAACATTCATCTCCGCCCTGCGCCGCCGAGCGTGCTCTCACTTAATCTTTTGCGGTTTTCCTGAACCCCAGACTCTCCTTGACCATACTCCAACCTTCAGCCGCTCTGACGCTATATCTATCATTTGCTAGTCGTCTTGCTCTCTCGCCATCAAATTCTGCAGCTCGTGTTGATCTTCTTCTTCTACTTGATGCTGTTGAGCCGTGCTCTGCGACCCATTGTGCCGTACTGTCAAGGACGAACTCTGGTTCTAGGATGGAGCCGTCGTCTTTCCGGAATCGACCCTTGTTCTGCAGCCTATTGCTGACAGGATTGGTTGTATTGTGAAATTTGTTTCTGCGGAGAAATGGAATTTCTGGGTTCATCTGTCCATCACCAACGGTTTGGGGTCTTCTTTCACCACTTCCCATTGATTGAAGCATAGCAAACGTATTTCTGCCGTCATCTCCAGAACGCGAGAACTTTTCATAGGTTTTCTCGTCACTGCTCCAGTTCTGCGCGGGCAAGACGGTGGTAGACGTAGCCTTCAGTCTTTGCGTAGCTTTCGAGTGGGCACCTGCATTTTCCGTCCAGTTTGACACCGGTGATAAATTCTCGAAGAAGTAGCTTCTGTCTGGGGATTGAGGGTCAAATTTAATTTGCCCTCTGACTCGCTGTTCATCTTTCTCACCAAGATGTCGTCGTCCTGACCTACTAATGTGCAACTCGTGACTTCTGCTCTTATATTCATGGAGGCTCCATTCAAAGTCCTCCAACTCTGCAAAAAGTCTTTCCGTCGTCTTGGTGATTGAAGTCTTCACGCGTCGCAAATCGGCAACCTCCTGCTTTGTCAAGCCTTGCGCCGCGTCTGAGTTGACAAAGAGCCCCGTCGAATCACGAACATATTCGTTCATCATCTCATAAAGCTCATCACACCGTGTTCGCAAATAGCCTCGAGAGCGTTCCGGACGGTCAATCAGCTTGCGAACCTTTGGCTCGATGACATCCTTCAACCTGGTCTCGAGACTACGAAGGCTATCGAGGATGGTAATGCCCATTTGGTCTTGGTTCGTCAATTCACCATCAGAGCCTAGATTCACGTAATCTCTCGCTAAGGCCAGTTTCTTCGCTGATTTTTTCTTCGCGTCGTACGTCTGCGATGAAGGTGTAGCAGTCCTAGTCTCTCCGAACCTATCTTGAGCCGTTAATGAGGCCGGTACGGCTTGCTTGGCTTTGTATTGGATTTGAGCAGGCTTCGACCTACGACTTGTTGGGCTTGGCCATATTTCTTCGTATGTCTGGGGTACGTAGCGCTGCCGAGATGTCGAAACATTTGGCTCTGAAATGACGTTGTTGTGCTTCGCCAGTATACCATTGCAGGATTCGTCATCACTGTAATCATAAACAACCTCTTGGACGTATGGTTGTTCCGGGGCCTTCTGAGCGACAGAGACTCTGCATTCCGAGTCCCAGGACGCATTAATTTGTCGGTAGCCACGAGGCACTTCATTCAAAAGGCTGTCAGAAATCGTATCCGGATCACATTTGTAACATGTACAACTTGGTCTTTGGAGTGGCCTTGTTGTTGACACTTCTCGACGAAGAGTGGATTGTGTCGCGGTGCAGTCGCCGTACCTGCAGGTAACTGAAGATCGTCGTCGACGAGGCCGTGCTGTTCGTCTCAAGGCATACTCGTACCGTCCATTAGCAGACTTCTTTCTCACCACTTCCATGGCGGCGCGCCTTGCGGATGCCCTCCTCGACCACAGGACTGAACAGAAGGATATGCTGCGTGGCAGCCAGCACTAGTAGTCGTAACTCTTGGCGAAGCAAGTCTGAAATATAAGGACTCTTGTGTTCAAGATGTACCTCATGCGGCTCAGGCAAACACTTGCCAGCCTTGTCATTGTGAAAGAGCCGGTCATTGTTGCGATCGATTGTCGCACTATCGCTTCGGAAAAGGATGTAGATCTAGCACGACGTCAATATTCACATCATCCACGGAACATCAGGTTACAGAACTGAAAGTTCTGGAGGCCTTGACTGACATATAGCGTCTGACAGTGACTTAATCCCTATTAAGCTATACTCTCAAGGCTTCGTTGTTTCTGTCCCAGTTGAAAAAGGCAGTTCGCAATGAATCTAATGTCTCCGACTCCACTTCCACTTACCTCGTTTGGCTAAGTACTGGCCCGTTCCGTCTCTCACGTATCTGACCTGCGCATCTGCTTTAGTAGCCCGACCATTTGCATTGTCCATTGCTCCTTTATCCGTCAAGCACACGTGCGGCAAGATGACCAGCTTGCTGATCTGGATTTTTCGGTCGTGTAACAAAGCTTGGTGGCACCACTCGCATTGGCGCAACTTCTGTGAGCGGGCAAAGAGCCAAGTTAGCAGCGGACAGTATTTTTCATCAAGTATCGAGGTGTTTGTAATCGATTGATACGATTCTGGAGAGCATTGGTCAGGTGGCGATTGCCATTCCCGGTGCTTGAGACAGAAATTCACAGGTCGTAAAGGCACGGACATTTGGTTAACGTTTAAGTTCCGAGAGTTTGAGGCCTGGAGCCCGTCGCTAGAGTGAACTTGTGGCCCACAAAACTTATGAAAGCTGTATTAGCAGCACCAGGATCAAATAAGTGTTCTTACCTTTGTGCACATTGAAGGTGGAAGAATCGCATCGGAAGGCAGTGCTTCCTCTTCTTTGAACATTTTCGGAGCTGAATAAGGGGTTTGGCTCAATTGCCTCGAAGGAAGTCTTTGCGGGTGAAAGGTGGACTCGGCCACAGGTCGACCATCTCTTCGTTCGTAACGGAAAATAGAGATTGTTCGCTTTGCGCCTTGGTTAAGTCTTCTCACCCTCCGGCGTGCCTGCCCACAATGACCATGGGAAAACAATACGCAGTGGCAACAAAGTGAGCGGGGCGTTGCCGGGAGGAGGACAAGAGATGCATACCAGGAAAAGGGACGGTCGTCCGTACGTGCCCAGTAGAGGAGTAGTCGCATATTGCTATTCATTCTGTCCTAGCCAAATGATTCATGACTTTCTACAATATACAACAACCACTGTCAATCTTCTCCTTCTTCCGAGGAAGGCCTCCTGCAGTCTCGGTGTGAGGTAGGTTCAGTCGAAAGCGCCAGGAATTTGGAACTCACTGTTATGAGCTTAGACATTCTCAAAGCCACTTTCATATATAACGCCGCCCTGATATGCACTCGGAGCTATTGCTCTTACGCTGTCGTTGACATCGAGGGTCAAGTCGACAGGACTAGACCTGCCCGTGCCATTTTTCCTTATTGCATGACCAATCTGCTGTTGCAAGTTCTCGGTCGCTGTGAACTGAAGCTTGCCGAAAAACTCGAATTCAAATTTGTTATTGTTCACGATTGGTTCAGCCGTACTCCAAGCTCGACCATTATCTGCTGCATCCGCATAGTCAAGCTGTCGGATTGGCGAGAAATGACGAACCCGATGAGGTAAAGTTGGAGGAGCCAGGTTAGTCTTTTCCGATAGATCCCAAGCCCCTGAGCTGTTTAGAGTTCGCGCTTCGGAGAGCGTTTCCAGAGTCCACCTTTTTGGGTGTAGTGGCGGGTGGCTGAGAAGGTTGGTTCCTCCAGGCTAGTCTCTTGCTAGGATCCAAATCTGACTTCTCTTTGTCATCAAGGACGTCTTTGCAGGCTTCATAAAGGTCTACCAGGTAATGCATGGTTCGCTCTTGAAGCGCTTCACGGAGCGTACTCGCCCTTGTGTCTATGGTGCAGTCAAGTCGATCACTGACACGTATGACATTGTTCTCTAATCCATTCGCATGCCGCCAGTAAGCTTCCCTTTCCACTTCGGGATCATTGAATGCATCTTCAGCCAGGAACAACTCGATTTCAGGTAGCCAGAAAGTGATAAATTCTCTCGCCAAGGTGTCGAGAATGCCAAGGGAGGTGTCTCGATCTGCGACCTTCGCTTGGTCTGCGGTATCCTCGTCCACAAATCGATCTCGTCGTCTTTTGGGATACTGCCTGGTCGTGGATCTCTCGAAACGTTCATAGTGATCTCGAATTGGTAGCCGGATATTGGATGTCGAATCATCCTTAGTTTCTGATTCCTGGGTCCTTCTTTTCTGTACACCATTTCGCAGGATAGCAATGTTCTGCTTAACGGTCGGCATCCTGGTGCAATATCCTGAATGAGGTCCTAGCCTAGGGAAGGATTCAGCACGTTATTGTTCTGGGCAACTTCAATCACGAAGCACTGTGAAGACCGTCCTCAGAAAGAGTGCTGGAAGCTTTATCGCAAACAACAAATCCGATGCAACAACCCATTCTCGCAAGTAGTCACCCCTAGACCCATCGTATGGGCAGAAGTGTCATCCGAAAGTCTGAGACTAGCTGTTGAAGTCGAAAGTCACACGACTTTCACCTTCACTTCTTTGCAAGCTCAAGGGCACAATGAAATTGTCGCGTTTCGAGACGGTAACCAGACTGCACACTCACGCATCCGTAAATTTGATAATTTCATCCTGGAAGCCATGATGACAGAAAACTGCTGCAGCTCGAATGCATACCTATTCGGTGATCAGTTTCGCGTTCCGATGAACAAAGACCGGGCCTCTTGACGCGGCAGTCACTAGGTCGCCTTGTAAAAAGCAAACAAAGCAAACACGGTATCACGCTTATCGAAATCAGCATTCGGCCTGATGTGAAGGGTGTTACGTCTTTGTTGTCTCCGGGTGGTGCATCTCCTAAGGCTTTCTGCGCACTCACCAGATATCTCTTACGGATTTGTCTTCTGCGCTTGACTTTTCCAAACCGCGTGATCTACCGCTGGTGTTCTAGACTTAATTGTAAGTATGTACCGGCCCTTTCTGCCCGGACGCTTCTGCGTGTGTACTCGAGAAGTGATGCAACTATCCCAAGCGCGGACGAAGATCGACGGAGAGAGCGGCAGCTGCCTACAGGGATCATGAAACAAAGCCCTTCCTACAGCATGAGCTTCCGGCAAAATTTGGACTACTCTGGCACAAGGTAAAGATCACGTACTTTAGTGAGTAGTACGACTATCTTTAAGTCCCTTGCACTTTCCTATATAAATCAAATCCAAGCGCCTAAACCTCCCTTCCCTGGCTTCACTCGTCCAGTCTGGCTCTAACCGAACCATTTACCCCACCCACCTTGGCCCTGGCTTTTTCCGCCCTGAGCTTGTCCTTGACCCTGACCTTTGCTCTGTCCCTCTCCACCATATCCCATACCCTGAGCTTGCCCCATCCCCTCACCCACCTCAGCTTCTCTCCTGCCTTTCCGTCCACTATGGGTGCGTCCACCCTGCCTTCCCCAGATCTTCTGGCCCCTGAACTCATAGCAACCTTTTCCGTCTCTATCCTCCTTCGGCAAAGGTGTGGCGGAGGCCGTAATACACTGGAACGCACTCGTTATCTTGGATCGGTCATCCTGGCACTTCGATGCATCAAGCCACTTTGGGACCTCCTTGTTCTTGTCACTGCAGAATGCCTTTGCGTCATTGTGCGCGTTGTCAATGTTTTCCTTGCGGAACATGTCGCGGAAGCAGTCGTCGGGGGTACAGGTTGGTGGAACTGTCGAAGTTGTGCCGCCGGTCACAGGGGTGGAGGTTGAGGTTGTAGTTGAGGGGGGCGGGGTTGTACTACTGCTGGAGCTAGAGGTTGTGCTGCTGGAGGTTGTGCTGCTGGAGGTTGTGCTGCTGGAGGTTGTGCTGCTGGAGGTTCTGCTGCTGGAGGTTGTGCTGCCGGTGGTGCCCCCTGTCGGTGTGGTTGAAGTACTGGTCGTGATCGGCGGAGTATAGCAGATTGTGGACGCGCAAGTGCTTGATGGAGTTATGGTCGTAGAACACGAAATGGAGGTAATGTCCTTGGTACTACAGCTGGAGATGGTCATCATGCTTGTTGAGCATGTTGTGCCTGGAGATGTGCAGCTCGAGGTCGGAACGCTACTGGACCCCCCGGTAATTGTGGTCGGTACGCTAGATGTGGTGGGGCCCGTGTAGCAGATGGTAGACGCACATGTTGTAGACGTCAAGGGGATTGTAGGGCAATTATGGGTCATCCCGCTCGTACAAGAAGTTGTGCTCCCGGTCGTAGTAGTGGAACAGGTGGTGCCTGGTGATGTGCAGCTCGAAGCTGGGGCGGTCGTTGTTAGTGAAGAGCTAGTAATCGAGCTCGATGAAGTGCTACTGCTTGGAGGAGGGGTAGTGGGTACACAGATATCTGGACCGCATCGCGACAGGAATGAAGTTACAGTCAGGCACGATGTTGACTGGCCGCTGCTGCAAGACGCAGTGGTGGCCATCGTCGTTGAGCACGTTGTCATTGGCGATGTGCAGGGAACAGTAGAGGTGATGCCGTCGGTTGGCGTGTTTGTTGGTGTGGTCGGCGACACACAGATATCACCGCCGCAAGTGCTGTGAACCAAAGGCACAGTGGAACAACCTGTTGTCATGCCACTGGCACAGGAGGTTGTATTGGTGACCATGGTGGAGCAAGTAATCATTGGCGATGTGCAACTAGGGATAGTCGACGAGGTCGTCGTTGGCTTGTTGCCATCGACCGTCGTACCAGGGCTCGATGTAGACGTGTTGGTGTATGGTCCACCCGGAGGCCCGGTCGTGTAATTCGTAAGCGGAATAGTAGTGGATGATGTGATTGTGGTTTTGCCGTCGCTACAGTGGCCACAAGCCTGTGTGATCGTGGCCACGTGTGTATATGTGCTGCACGTTGAAGTTACGGTTGTGAGCCCGCCGGCACACGTTGTGCAAGGCACGGTGACAGTGGTAAGGAAAGCCGTGGTCGGCAAAGATGACGACGTCTGTTGGTTGGCTACAGGAGTGCTACCTGCATTCGATGACGTCGTCAATGGGATAACATCAGTCCCACTGCTTGAGGTCGTGAATGCAGATACAGTCGAGTTCACAGGCACCGTTGTTGTAACTGGCGTAGTAGTAACGGTTGTGTTCATGCTTTCGCTGCATGAAGTTGTGACCTTCCCATCAGCGGTATAGGTGTTGCAGACGGTGCAGGGAGCCGTCATCGTGATTGTGGACATGGTTGTGATAGTGCTCACGGCAGTGATCGTGATAGGAGCCGGGGTGCTAGTGACGGTGATGACGGAGCCATTGCTGGCAGTGCTTGTGCTGGTGACGGGAGCTGGAGTAGACACACTGTTCACTGGCGCGACAGCTTCGCCGCTAGAGGAGCTGACCGTGTTGGTCAGATCGATTGCCTTCGCCCCAGGGGAGCTTGCTGAACCCTTGGCATCCGCAGGGGTCTTGTTTGCGTCAGGCGATGCTGGTGCGGGAGCGGTCACAGTCACAGGATTGCAGTTAGATGCAGCTGCTGTCACGGTAACAGTAGCTGTTGGTGAACAGACATAGCTTGAGCCTCCAGAGGCGCCAGCAGTCACCGTTATGGTGTTTGTCACGGTGATGGCGGCGACCGAGGAAACAGAGCCGTGCGGAGAAGCCGAAGAGCTGTTCGCTGACGGATTAGATGACGATGACGATCCGCCTCCGCTAGGGCTACTAGATCCTTTGTTTGGCGCATTGAGATTTTGACCAGCAATCAGCATATTGCAGTTGACGCTAGGATTGGCTGTCTTCAGCTCCTCGACGGAGCATCCCATGTGCTGGGAGATTTTGGTGCAGTCATCGCCAGCCTTGATAGTGTATGACTGACCAGCACCAGGGGCGTTGTTGTTGACTGGAGTAGTCGTGTTCACGCCAGCGGCGTTGGAGTACGTATTACCTTGTGAGATGGTCTGATTGTGGACTGTCTGGTTGGTGCACTTTACATCCTCCCATTTTCCACTGAACTTATCTGGATACTGCCAGCTCGAGCACAGAGTGTACGGAGTGATCTTGACAGATTTTATGTAAGCTGAGTAGGTCTTGTTCATATCAAGAAGACCACCGGCCCAGTTCCTGACGCCTTCTGGGCTGTCGGGGTCTCCAGCGTTCCAAATACCTAGGTGGAGTCTGGACGGAGTCTGAGGGAATTGGTGGTCTCCACCAGTCCTGCCCTCATTCTTCAAGGTGCGGACAACCTTGCCATCGATAAGCCAGTCGATCTTCTCTTTCGACCAATCCAAAGAATAGGTGTGGAATTTCCCTTGCGGGTTGTCACAGGCTTCTTGTGTGCCTCGGTCGTAGTTACCGGTGATGCCTTTGCCGAAATAGTTGGTTTGGACGAGACCTTTGTTCTGATTGAAGTTGTTACCGGACCATTCCCAGTCAATTTCGTCCTTGTTGTCGCTCATAAGAACACAGCCTGTAATCAAGCCATTTCCGGGAGCGGCTTGAAGTTCAACATCGACACGGCCAAAGAGCATGTAATTCTTTGTCCAGATGTAGGGCGCATCATATCGCTTAGTGAACGAAAAATTAGCACCCTTTTCACCGTTGTAGGTGACAGTGGCATAGTCAGCGAGGATCCAGTCGCCAGGAAGCGAGGTTTGTTTGGTGAAGTCTACCGAGTAAGGATCTTTGAGGCCAGGAATAGAATCAGAACAGGTTTCTGTAATCTGTTAGTCAACGAACAGAGTAGAGACTTGTTGCATAGCTTACGCGAACTAGGGTCGCAAGGCTGAGCTGCTGCCAACGCCAAGGATCCGGCCAAAACGGTCAGTGATAGTCCTAACATGATTAGTGGTTGATTAAGTTGAGGATGAATCGCAAAAAAAAAAAACCAGGAAGACCGGGAGGAGAACCAATTTGAAAGCTTCAAGCATGGCTTCGATGAACAAAGGGACGTTCGCTTGCGTGAGTGGGTAGATCCGAACAAAGCACATAGACTGCTAGCGAACCTGTGTCAAAGAGGAAATTCCGAAAGCATCTTGCTGTATTCTGATAATCTCTGAGCCTCCAGATGGGCACAGTCCGATAATATGCTATTCATGGCTGTGAGAGAGAGCCATAGATGGAATTGCAAAACGATGGCCGTAATCAGCAAAAATCATCGGCGAAAGCGACAACAGCAAAGCATTCGCACTCAAGAATATTATCCGCCAGCGATCCAAGGTGCGTATAATACCAATTCGCTGCCGTTGAGGCGGACATCATGGTTGGCGACGACATGCCGTGGATGTGGGAGACAATGAAAGAGACAGTGCTGCGGTCTCTTTGTTGACAGCGACGCGTTCATGGTCTTGGCAAGCACGGAAGAACTGCGGGTGCCGAGAGATGCCTCTGTGATGCGTGATTGTCCTTGCGAGTCGACCGATCACCCAAACAAACCATCGACACCATAATTATCCAGTGTGACTTCCCTTCGGAACAAATCATGAACTTTTGAAGATGAAGGTATGGCATGTCATCCTTTGTCATATTCAGCATTTGTCTGACCCTCGGTGCATAGAATGCGCACGCAGCGGCCGTTTGAAATTTGTGTTTGTAAAAGTTGGTGTTCTGAGTGTTCCGTTTTGGTGGTCAATTGCCTCGCCTAGCTCAGTGCCGGCCCTAGCTCCTTCATCGGGGAACCTTCTCGAGACGCTTTCACCAGACGGTCGCCCACTTTGATGGATCTCGATATCTAAGAGACGTGTTCTGGAGACCACGTAGAGAGATCCCAGGCTGTCTTGCATGGCATATGATATCCATCGGCTTGTTGTTTTGTTGGTAGTTCGGGGGGGAGTTTGCCGAACATGCCCCAATATCGCCCCAGTAAACTCATTTGTCAAGTCCATCAATCGACGCAATGCAGCGCTTTGCCCTCCCCAAAACATTGAAAGCTTGTTCCAGCCTGACATTGACCCATCTGGCGCGGGAGAGTTCCTGTGAAGGCTGAATGACTCGTGACCGACGTCATACAGCCCGCGAGCTCAGCTTTTAGTCAACATGCGCGAGCGTGTGGAAGTTCGAGAACGACGCAGCTCTGTTCCTTGTACGATGCAGTCCTTAGTCTCGAGATGTAGAATTCCGGCGGCAGTATAACCTGGGAGTCATCAATTAGCCGCCTCTGTCGTATTGATCTTGAGTTGGTAAGCCTGACGAGTATTCTGGTATGGCGCTGGATACCAAAAAAAGTGGCTGGCTTCGTCCTCAAAACTGTTCCTTCCGTCCTCTGGCTTACGTCGCGTACCTCAACCACCAAGTGCAGTCTGAACCGTCAGGTGACGACTTGTTTAGAATAGGAGCAGTCGATGAGGAGGTGATGTAAAAGCTTTTGGAACTCAGCTTGGCGTTTTGGCTGATGTATTGTTGCGCCTTCGCAGGAAGTGACCTGCCGGTGTGGAACTCTCCTTCTGCACGAATATATTCCGAGATGAAGTGGCCTCTCTGTGGCATGGTCCCGTTCACGGACTCAAAGGACGTCAAAGTCAGAAGCTGATCATTTCTTAGCGCCTGGCTAAGTACGCTCATATCAGGTATCAGTATTACCTGAGGCAGCAACTGGGCTTTACCTAATGCCGTCAATGAAGCAGACTCCGCCCCGAGCTGACTTATATCATGTCTGACATGATCTTCGTCATCAGTCCGTAAATTCGACTGTGTAGAATTTACCATAAGCACTGCATAAGGGTCCTATCGAGGGGTCAGTCTATAACGCGACTGGATTTAGGAGACCGACGTACGGTGTACAGCGTAGCCAGATGCGTAAGCAGTAGCTAAGTCACTTACTATTGGCACTGCTTCTGCTATTCCAGTACCTCTCAATCGCTTTTCTCGCTGTTTCATTCTGAAATCGGGACTGAGCTCGGTATCTGTTGAACACACCGAACTCGGTCTGGTCCATGGTATAAGAGGTAGGTTGAGCTTGAATCCTGCTCCAAATTCGCTCCAATTCTGCAGTCAATACAGTCTCAGTTGCTGTGTCGAGCGTGTCTGATTCGCTTTGATGTGCTCGCTGCAGAGCTGTTCGCACTTCCATCTTACTACCGTAGGACAAGCTTTGTGAGTAAGTGGCTGGCATCATAGGCGATTCGTCGGTTGAGCCTAGAGGTGTCTCTACAATGTTATATTTTGAGGGTTGGAATTCGCGGATAGCCTAGTCCCTATTAAAGGCAGCGAAGAGTAGTTATAGCGCGAGAGTGGTATCGAATCCGTCAGTCACAGAAAGGTCAAATCCTGGTTCAGGAGGAGTACTATGCCTGAGGTTGAGGACTCTGTAACACGCGAGGTCTTTTGATTATGAGCAACCATCCCACTAGATCACAATTGTGATTTTGAGTTGAAAAACGAAACATTGTGAAATTGTGAGTTTCGGATAGCACTGGCATCGTGCAGGCTCTCCGAGGTGGATAGCAACCTTGTCCCAAGTCATGTATGCCAGCAAAATTGGAGGCGTTGACGATGACCAGTGGATGACAGGCTTTGAGCTAAAACCACAAGGGCAGGCATGAGCAAAGTTCAGCTTGTGCACGTTGGTGAATGACTCGCTCCTTGTATGGCAGGCATCCGTCACTACCGGCAGAGAGCCAAGAGACCTCAAAACCACGTGCACAATCATCAACAATCACGTTCAGCCTTGCCCACCGCGTCAGTAGGCGCCTGCCTTAATTGCACAACAGGGCCCAGTCTCTAGATCCGGACTTGTTCTAAGTTGTAGGCCGCTACACCAAGGTCCAGGTGAAACAGATGCCAGACACCAGAGGTAGCTATCACCAGAGAGCATTTGGGAAGGACGGCATCGTGGCTAAGACTCAGGAGGCCGTGTGATGGATCAGATTTCCAGAGGCACACAAGACAACATCTGATACAGTATCCACAAAACCGGAGAGAGATGTCTGTCAGGGTTAGCGCTGGCAGGACAAGGGTGCACGAACAAATTCGACACCACGGTCGGACAGGCTGACTTTAAAAGGCCAGTCGCAGGGGGCACTTTGAACGATGCTGGTGGAGCTAAGTGGAAAAGCGTCGGGCAAGGCTAAAGAGTCCTCGTTTCGTGGATACCAGCGCTTGTATAAATTTCGTAAGTCAAAGCAACCGAACATTCATGCTCGAGCCTCCAAGAGAACGTGTGGGGCACGCAGGCCAAACCTTCATACACACAGTAGTAATGCGGTAGGGTTTGGTCTATAGCATTGCAAACATGTGTTGAGAGTGAACAGGCACTACTAATGATAACCATGCAACTGCGGGGGATGTCGCGAAAACTAAGCACGGTCGTAGTGGTCAGTTTGCAGATTTGGGTTTTAAACAATGACCTGATCCCGGCTGCTGGCGAGCCTGCAATCTCCAAAGCATTTTTCAGCTTTCGCGCGCTTGACTTTGGCGCTGTTGCTAAAGAATAGCTTCGCTTCGTGAAAGCTCATCGCGGTGAGCTGAGGTCGTATTTGGAGGCCGCACCGCATAAGGTTTATAGACCGTGGGTCCTTAAGAAAGGGGAGAAGAATTTTGGCACTCGGAGGGCCTTTTTTGAAACTTTGTGAAATGAAACCGTTAGAGTCTTTTCGGATGGCGAACGGTCGGCATGTTTGTCCGAGCGAATGCACAACAAGACTTCGGCCGTGCTGAAGCTCATAGGCCAGCACAGAAAAAGAAAGACTGAAGCAAGAATTGCAAGGTTAGGATTCGGAGGAATTCTGCACGTCAGCGTTCTGGATACGGATATTGTGATCCACTTCCTGCCGTGAGTGCAACGGATCCTTATTATTTCCAAACCTAAAGCAACCCTAGTGACCCTTGTCTGTGACAAATTACACCTCTCGTCCAACATGCCCACCGAAGAGGACGGTTATATGCCGTTGTCTGAGACGCAGTCCAGACTATGAAGAGGTTGAACACACCGGGACAGCTTGCACGAAACTTTGTCACGTCCTCGTGACGATCCGCGGTGATGCCAAAATGTCCTCATGGCAGTGCCTGTAGTCGGCCTGGAAGCAGTGCATTCACTGCGCGGCAAACTACTGACCTTCATTCCTTCGATGATTCGAAAATTTTGGGAGAGAACACAAAGACTAAATCTTGCCAGCTAAAACTAACAAGAAGAGACACGTCACCAATATGCGATACGGGCGGCATACGGGGATAAAGACTTGACGACAGCGATCATCCGGATAACAAACGCAACCACCCTGTCTCCGAGTCGTAGCTGCAAGCATAGAAGTCATCAAACTAGGCTCAGCTGAGGATAAGGACAAGTGAGCGATCCCACGGAAGTCGTCAATCAACGAGAATGCTAGGGCTGGAAAACGAAGAAGCGCATGTTAAGAATTCATTCTTGAACTTTATTCTAGCCTCAGAATGTAGGACAGTGTAGGCCATTCGAAGGATCAACACTGCATATCTAGTTGACTCCACCCACGACACCAGCTGCGAAAATACAAGTCTAAGCAGCGTGTCAGTTGATGTCGGGGCTTCCATAATTCGGTGGTTCTAGTTCACCAATTTGCGCGTTGCAGTCGTCCGCTGAAGGCGAAGCAGTTCTAATGAGCATGAGTCCAGGCTCCAGAGCTCGAGCGTGACTTTATGACCTGGCTGACCATTAGAGGTTTCAGGTTCGGCAGTCGATCATCGACTATAGGATGTATTGAAGCTGTCGCTGGGCATGCTGTGATACCAATCGTTTTCTGGTGGTTCGCAGAAGCGTTGCCGACCCATTCAGCACATGCCGATACGAACAATGATAAGTTCAACAAGAGTTGACTTAAGCGAGGTCACTAGGCACCGCCCGAGCACTATTAGCAAGCACTGAGGTAACCCCAGACCTGGCGTCTCACTAAGCGAAAGGTCCCAGGACCACTGGCTCGTATTGATTGATTCGTGCGGCATGATGTGCAGGAAAACGCGTTGCCCTTCTCATCTAGTTGCTTTTGGGTCCAAAAAAAAAGTCCCACGGATTGACTCTGTAAAAGAATGGCGTTGTCTAATCCTGCGTAATGAAAGAAGGCAATCTCTGGCCCTCTCGACTCGAGGCAATTTTCCGTGCTGTCTTTTGGTGTCGTAACGTCCGTGTCGGAGAAGTCACGCAAGTCACAGATCATCAATGCTGATGTTGCAAGCTGAATGCCGACTGCCACGCCGACTAAATGGGACAGAGGGAAACATTGAGCGCAACGCTGAGTATGTGGACCTTTCGGCGTCTCGATTCGGCGCTACAGCTCATCGTAAAAGCGACCGTGGACTGATGCCCTAAGCTCTCATAGTCGTGAAGGAAAGCAGTATTGCCCACATCCTCATGCAATTTTGCCAAAAAATCGACGACGGGTCGCGCACTGCCTTTCAATGCTTGTTCGCGCCATCTGGGATTGATCCGATATAGAAGATGATGACCATACCTCCAGCTGGATCGTCTGAAGGCAAGTTTAGGTAATTGATTGTTCCGGCCTCGGAATGCCTGAATGGGACAAGTTGTGCGTATTTTGCCAGGCGCACGTCGGGACAGCCGTAATTTGACCTAATCGCAACAATTTTGGGCCGAGGTAAAGGAGAGAAAAACGGGTTGAGTGACGTAAGCCTGAGCTCCCATGGCATTGAGAGGGAATGGTGCAGGTACAACCTGCCCCGCATCACTAAAAGGCTCCCAAGACCCACGCTATGGTCTCAACTGTAATCTAGTAATTAGCGATGGCGCCAGAGCACAATCATCACGTCCAAAACTCGCACGAGTCCTAATGAAGCCTAACTCCTAAGTTGTTACAGAGCGGGTAGTCCCATTCTGCCAAGCGAACTAATTACGCGCTTATCTGCGCCCAATCAATGCGACCTCTCGAAAAGAACTTCCACTTCCGATCGCGACTGCGTACTTTCAGTCTACTCATCTTGGCCGAGTTCGTGTAGAAGAGGCAGCGGCAGCACTCGACGCTAGGTGCAAGCGTTCGGTCACGCTCGGGAAAAGAAGGATTCATCGTCATGGTGTATTATTTCACATCCAATGTCGTGGACCCCCCAGCATTTCTCTATGTTGGCAAAGACAAAGTCGAAAGTGAGTCAGCAGCATGGCATGTGCGATACGTAGTTGACTGGTGGAGATGAGGACCTGATCAAGTTCGGATGGGAGGAAGATGTATGGTAGGCAATTACCAGAATTCGGGGCTGAGAATGATCTGACATGATACACAAAGGGTACGATGTTTGCGACATTGCTCTCTTCACCAATCTTAGGAAGACCTAACCGAGCACAGTTTCATGTGGACAATCTGTCCAGTGCTCACGTCTACCTGCGGATGAGACCGGGAGAGACGTGGACGTCAATACCGCAGGACTTGCTGCAAGATTGTGCACAGCTCACCAAGGCCAACTCAATAGAGGGTTAGTTAGCAAATTGTTGTTGCTGATCGAAATCAACCAACACAGTCCAGGCAACAAAAAGGATAACGTGACCATAATCTACACGCCGTGGTCCAACCTCCGCAAGGATGCCTCGATGGCAACGGGGCAAGTATCTTTTCACGACCAAAAGATGGTCAAGAAGATCCATGTGCCCGTGCGGCAGAACGCTGTAGTAAACCGACTCAACAAGACCCGAGTTGAGAAATTCCCGGATCTACGTGCTGAGCGCGAAGCAGATCAGAAGGAGAAGCGCAAGGCTGAAAGGCTGAAGAGGGAGGAGCAGAAGGCCAAGGATAGACAAGAGAAGGCGGAAAGGGAGCAGAAGAAGTGGCAGAAGGAGCATGCTTATGATGACCTGTTTCAGGAGGAGAACATGGTGAGTAATCAGGATCGAGACGCGAGCTTCTACGAGGATGATTTTATGTGAGGTAGCGTCGGAGATGGCAGATCCAGACGTACACGTACAGTAGCCATGCATTTATCGTATAGGGCGATGTTGAGTAGTAGGGTATCTCATCCTCGCAGCACATGCAAGCACATGACGCGTACAGGATTGCCGATCGACAATCGACAATCATGTCAACTTTTCGAGCAGAAGCTGGGGTACGGGGCGGGTCGACTAGGCTGAAAACGTCACACTACCCCTGGCTGGCCGACACGTGGGTCGAGAGTTCGTCCGTGCTGCATCCTCTGTACCGCTCAGCCGCATAAAGCTGTGTCTGTCAATCGCGGTACGTGATATGTGAGACATCCTGCCAGAACGAATATCGTGATTATACCTGTCCCTTCTACCATTGCTGTCTTGTAATTTTGCATTCTGCGCAGACTGATCCCTCGTTCCCGCCGTTGTTCTTGTCCCCGTCCCCGTCTGCCGCCGCCTGATTCAACTCTTTGTTTGACACATTCCTCCTGCAAACAGAATCCCTACCTCTTCGGCAGGGGTCGTATCGCTTCAAGACGAGTCGCATTGGCCGAAAATAGCGACATGGCTTCCACCGAAGGACCTGCGCGAGCTCATGGTGAGGTTCTGTTCACAGTCCAATTGCTTCCCTGCTAAGATTTTCAAAGACAGACACGCCCGAAGACGACCCTTCGCGAACTGGATGAAACGACTGGCAAACCTCAAGAATCTTCACAATGAACCGACGAGCTCAAGGCAATCCAATGGCAAAAGGCTAGCGATGGGCATCGTTAAGAACACTTCCCCCCATCGTCCCCATCCAGCACTATTTGAACCAGCAAACAGCAACAGCAACAGCGCCAGCAACTACAACACCAACACCAATACCAACTGCCACGTTGCGTCTGCCCACTCGCCCGCGCCGCTGTCGTCGTCGACATCCAGGCATAGCTCGGTATCGAGAGAGAAAATATCCATGACGTTTTCGCAAGATGGACAGAATCCACCAAAGTCGAGAGCCCCGACGCTGGGCACGACCACCGAAACCACCCATTCGGGTGCGGGAACGAGCGCAACAGCTACTCGTACCGAAGGAGACAGGGACAGTACTTTCTCCTCTCCCGCTCCCTCTCTCCGTTCTATGACGACGACTCTCACCACCATGCAATCCACCACCCCGGCCATCGGTGGCCCACCGACCGCAGCTGGCTCGAATCCAGTCTATAGCTCGACACAACCAGCAAGCGCAATCCCCGCCCACCTCGTTCCTCATAGCCATCCTTTGACGCACCACGGGGCCACCGCAAATGGCGTGCTAAGCGACGATGCCTCGATTCTCACACTGGCTTCCTCCAGTAAGCGCAGGCGCAGAAACAGCCTCGACACCAACGCTTCGATCAGAGCATTAGCACCCCAATCCGTCTTCGGTGGCTCCCGCGAATCTCTGCCTCTATCCCTCCTCTCTGGCTCTGCACACCACCAAACCACGAACAACCGTGACCGCGAGACTGATGCTGCCTCGATTCGTGACAACGCCTCGACACACTACCCGCGGTCTATATCCGCTATGAATGTCGAGCGAGCGAGCTTGATCAGTGCTAGCGGCGTGGCGGCTCCTGCGTTGACGAGCGAACGGAATAGCTACGTATCTAACAAACCGACCGGTGACGGCGCAAGCGTGAGAAGTGGACTGCTAGGTCATGGAGCGGACAAGGAAAGAGATCAAAGTCAATACCATGCAAGAAACGGCAGTCTAGGCGGGCTAAGTGTCACAAGAGAACGGTTCAGGGAGACGCCGAGGGACAACGGTGGGCAAGACTATTTTAGGGAAAGGGAAATGGTCACCGCGCCGACGAGCCCGATGCCTGCTTGAAGTTACAGTCCAGGTATTTGTGCGCAGCCGATCTTAGCAGCAGCAGAGCTCACTGCGAGCTTTGGAACGGGAGCTGGAACCCAAACTGAAGTTGTGCTTTTTGATTGATACCCATCATCGCCAAATAGGAGGCTCGGAGAAGGCGTTCAACGACATAGACCTGACCATTTCAGTGTTGAATTGAATTCATGACAACGCCTCCTGCTGATTGACAAGATCACCTGCAGAGTCGTTTCTCAGACACTACAACAAAGCTGTGGTGTCTTAAGTAATATGCTGATGTTGCATCCACCACTCTGATTGCGTTGCGTTGTCAATCCGCACCTCTCGTCTTCACGGCCAGCACTGCAGCTGCCTGCACCTTGTACGAGCTTTGCGTGGCGACGCTATTTGTTTGATTCATGCCCTACCGCTGACACTCGGCGTGCAGAAAAGACCGAGTTGTTTGGCTACACCGTGAGAGATTTGGGTCGATAGACGTAGATGTTGCCCTTCAACGCAGATGATGGCGACTGATGGGGGACATCATGGACATTGGTATGTCTGGCTATGAAGATCGGTGTTGCTCTTCGACCAACCTCGGTCGAGCACGCACGCAACCGAGACCAGGCGAAACGGACGGCACACCCAACTGACCGAGAGACGATAATGTCTCCTGCAACACCGCCATGATCGACTCCGTCCAACGCAGGAAGATCGTCAACGGCAATTTAGCAATCTGCGCTACGGTCGAATACCTTACAGTTCAGGCTCCGTCCAGAAGCACCCACGTCGTCGCTGTTCTCGCTTCGCATCGAACTCGGTGAGTTGAAAGGATGTGCCTGGTTGTTTAGACGGCTTCCTGTACGAGGCCTGCGACAACGTGGTCATATGTTGTGCAGTAATGCCATCGATATGGAGTCTATGCAACTGCACAACGGGCCTATGGAGGCCTCTCGACATCTATTCAGTTGACGCGGACACGTGAGTGTCTACAGCTCGCATCGAGGAGGGGATTCAGGCGGAAAGCAATTCGCTCAGCTCAGCTCACCAAATTCGACCGCGTCACGTCACGTCCCGTCCGCTTCGGCACGAGTCACAGCTTACAACCACTTTGCCCGCACAGCTGCGCAGATAAGGTGCTCTAAACTTTCTGCGAGACGAGAAGATCAAGCATCATAATCAAATCGAAGAGATCCAAAACGACAAAGCGCTTCTTGTGAGACTCGCAGATGAGACGACACTGCTGCTATTTCAACCAACAGAGGGTGGGGACGATGATGCAGCGTCTATGCACGGTAATAGCGAGCTTCAAGCGTGATGAAGACCCCCTGATCCGGGGAGTGGCATATGCCAAAGGTCAGACATCACCACCAAGGAAAGCTGTCGTATTGGGCACAGCCACTCAATGACGGCATATTCGACAAAAGCTAATGAGTGAGAATGACTTTCAAAGCAGGTCAGTCACGGCAGATAATGACGTGGTTTTTCAGCTATAATTGCGAAAGGCATAGATTATCCGCTCAAGCATCGCCATGAAGCAAGAGCGGCTTGCTTGAACAACGTTTCTGTACCGTTACCTATTCCTTCCCTGATTTTGCTGCGATGGTATCGGCGGTCCACCAAACTTGATGCCCATGCTTGGATCCCATACAGCGGTCCTTGGCATAGCGCCACTATTGTGCATCCCAGTCATTGGCACGGCAGGCGGAGACTGAGCCGCTGCAATGACAGCTGGTGTTGGAGGACCAGCGTTGGCCGGTCTACCCTGGATTGGCGTAGGTGCCGGTAACGCATCAGGCACGTCTTTCACGCCATCTGCCTGTTGTTGCTGCTCCTTCTCTTTCTTCTTCTGACTTCTCAACTCCCTGCGCTCCTGCAAGTGCATCCCGCCGACACCGATCTCAGCCTCCAGCTCGGATGCCTCCTGCCGTCTCTGCGCGACTGCTGTGCGAACGCCTTCCCTGAAGCGTGTGACGTGACCATACAGATCGTTGTAGAATTTGCGACCGTTTTCCAGGTTCTGCACTATTTCTTTGTACTTGACGTATCCCATCTCCAGCTCCTGCAGTGCACGTTCTCGATCTTTTGTCACTTGTTCTGTTTCGCCGCGTCGTGCTTCTACAAAGTCCTTGTTAAGCTCCCTTACCCTCGCACAGAGCTGGTCTTGCTCTTCTTGTTCTTGGATCAGTCCTTCACGGTCTGCTTCGTAGGCCTCCAGCCTCTCGTCGAAGAGATGCTCGAACTGGGACGCTGAGATTGGTTGCATGGGATATTCTCGCTCCAGTCGGGCAGCTTCAGCATGAAGAGCAGAACTTATATCGTCACTCTTCGCTTTGCTGCGTATTGCCTCGATTTTCCGCCTGCGCTTCGTTTCGAGTCTGCTAACATCATTCAGGACGCCTCGTAGCTTGGACGATGCCTTCTCAATGGCTGGCGTCAACGACAGATTCCTTGAGCAGGGCACGTAACGCTCAATTTCGCGATCGGGACCCGTGAGCAGCCGGAAGATGGATTCATTCTCGCGAATTTTGGCTTGAACCAAATTATCGCTCGATGCAGCGCTGTTCAGGTATCCTTGCAGATCTGTGCTCTGCTTCCACCACTTCGAGAGTGCTTGCTCAGAAGGTGGCCTTGCCCATCGGTCGGTGCCATACTTGGAACGGCATCGTTCATCCTCTGCTTTTTCGGCATCCAACAGAGACACAGCATCCTGGTAGATTGACATATCATTCGTCTTCATCTTGGTCGTTTCTTCAACTGTCCGCTTCAGTCTATACAGTGCATCTTGCTGCCGTAGTTCCTCGGCCTTGGAGATCAGACTTGGTGGTAAACCTAACGGCTTCTCAAGAGCTTGCAGAGACCCAGGGAGATTGAGTGAAGAAAGTAGGTCTCTCAATTTCGTGGTCATTGCTTCCAGATCAGCGATAATGCTCTGATTGACTAACCTGTCTCTCCTTTCCGCGTAGACCTGCCCCGCTTGATGCACAGCATAGGGGACCAGCTTCTCGAAGAGTGGACGGCCGAATGGGCGATTTGTGCCCAGCATGTGGAGCCCTTCAGACACCTCTTTGGGCGGCTTCGGTGCGACCATGTTTGCCCTGTCCAGCATTTTGAGTTCCGACTTTGGTGGCACCGGAAGCAGGTATATCAAATCGTTGTCCTTCTCTGCTCTCTTCAGCTCTTCCTTGACTCGATTCCTCAAGCCATTGAGATCGCCTTCCACGACGCGGTTTATCCACTTCTTTTCTTTAAGGCCTTCCTCAACACAGGTCAGACTGTCCCTCAGTCTGGCAACCTCCTCACCATATTTTCTTTTCTCCAGACAATCAATAGACTGCCTGTATTGCGCAGCAGCAGCGAAGTGGTGGTGTTTCGCATTGAGATGATGTATCCATTCGGTGCTGATGGCGTCTGACTTGATGGCGAAGTCTCCTGCTGCGGCATAATAGTCTGAAACACAAGCAGCTAATCTTGCAATGGTGCCATCTTTCATTGAGTCTTTGACAGCTTTTCCCCAGAAGCACTCTTGTGCTTGTGCTAAGCAAATCTTCTCCAGGCTCAGTAATGTAGACTCGTCCATGTCTTCTGGAGGAGTCGTTCGCATGTCGGGAATAACCTCAGTTCGGAGGAAGAAAAGTGTTCCTGCTGCCGCCACTTCATATTGTGCTGACTGCTTGAGACCTTCAGGAGTGGTACGGTTGTTGGCGAATGCTAGCTGGGAGTACAGGGCGGCGAGATTGAAGAGGATGTTGGCAAGCTCGAACCTGATGTTGTTTTGGGTAACTGGTGAATTAGAATGGTAGCCTATCGCTGGCCACCAAGCGAAGTCGACGCCGAGTTCGAGTGGGAACTTGCTGCTCTGAACCTCTGTCAGTGGAGTTCGTCGTTGATAAAGGCGAACGTACCATGTACCTCAGCTGAGCTGCATAGGTAGTCAGCCTTTCAATGCCACTCTTATGCGGCTCAACGACGTGAATGGCATCCTCCCGGAGCCTTTCAATGGCCTTGCAGTCATCCTCGAATGCTGCCGGTTGTTGATCGAATTTGGATTCGATATAGCTCTTAATTGCGCTAGAGAGATCCACAGATTGCGTTCGCCGAAATGGGATTTCGAGGATGTTCGAGGACATGGCTGGTGGCAGTGGTGGGGGGTTCTCGAAGTTGGCTGCCAACACGGCAAAAGACGCCTCAGGCCTGTGAGAAAACAATGTGACGTACATCGGCGCCTGGAGGTCGATCTGCGCCAGGCAGCAAGCGCATGAGTATATCTCCACAATCGACCACCGAGGTCAATATTCATTGCCTTGCCAGTGCATTACCGCTTATTGGCGATTCAGCGTGGAAAGAAATTAGCGAGCAATCCTAATAGATTGTGGGATTTTGAAAAATCCAAGAATGATTCACGATTCGATTGGAAACCCGCACCTTGTCATTCTCCTTGATGGCACTCCCAGTTGTGTAATGCGTCTCGGTGACGCAGTAAGTCAATCGCATGCCGTCAACTCTGCCGTGCAGATGTCAGGCGATTTCTTTCCCTCAGACCAGGCGAGAAAACTGGCTACACTAGGCGGCTTGTTTTAGAGGTCACAGGTCAGTTACCAAACATTTCCTGGACGACGCGCAGGTCCCCGGTATGGGAGATCGTTTCGGAGTCACTACGATTGAATGCGCTTGGATCGCTGTCCGGTGTACGACATTTCCTACAAAGTGGAACAGTGGGCTCACTCACGACTCCTATATCACGAGTGCCTCAGCTGCAGACCTCAAATACTCATCTCTCAGAGCCATGTTCTTGAACAATTTCTTGAGGCTCGAACGTGATGGAGGGAGGGACGCCAAGGAACATCTGGCTCAAAGGACAGTATCGAACTCGATTCTAGCTTCTCTAATTCAAACGAGCCCATCAAGGATCCTGAGGATCATTCCAGGATTCTTGATTGACACACAGGAATTCGGGATCGTAGGCCCAAGGCGTCGAGATCACCGAGCGTAACTGCGTTATTTAACCGACATCACTAGTTAGGGGCGTGATAAGAGCATAGCAGTATATAAACAATGATCTTTTTGCACGCCTCTCAAAGACTTTTGAAGTGTACTTCCGTTTGCACCAGGCAAACAGAATGCTTTAGCTCGCCACACAAGTGCGAACCCCAAGTAGCTTGGATCTAGGTGTCAGCACAGCTCCTCCGCCAACGATTTGCATATCAACGTGTCGACAGCATCCACTACATTGTGAATTCACCCACGAATGTATAATCAAACCGCGGGCAAACCCGTACATCCTGCCGACGCGGTAGAGCTCAAGGTACTCAAGGCTCCAGTCCTTGCTCGCTCGTTGGCTCACTCATTCTAATCAATCATGAGCCGCCTTTCAACATTGATGTACTAGTAATCCCAGTCCCCATAACCGCTCCCATCATACCTCTTCCTCACACTCCCCAAACTACTCTGTACATCCACGCTGGTCCTGGGATCCCTAACCTCGAGCCCTCCACTCTCACCGCTATCCCTTTGTCTGTCTGGCGGCGGTGCAGGACTCGGCTTCCTCCTGATAGTAAAACCCGACGGATTTGGATTCGCATACTGCGGGCTTAGTGGCGGCGGCTCAACGGGTGGTGGTGCGCTGTTATTGTTGTAGCCATAATTGTTTGCTCTCATCTGACTCGGCAGCAACGCCCTCGCTTTAGTGGCTGGTGACTCGGTCCTAATGGTCGGCCCATATTGCGGCCGTCGGCGCTCGTTGTCGAATGACCCAGGTGGCATACCAGCACCATGTGGGATATGTTCAGAGAACGGGTTTCCGAGGTCGTCGTAAGGGGATCCGTTGTCTGGGTGTATTCGTGTGGTTTGAAATATACCTGGGTGCTCACGTTTGTGCTCTTGCTCGTCACGGGCTGCAAAAGGCTGCGACGATGGTCGACCAGCCCCGGGATACGGAAATGTGGTCGTCGGGGTTGCACTCGCGGTATTACTTGCTGTGGTAGGCGTGTTACTATCTCCGTCACTTCTTGAATATGTATCTGGATTCGCAAGACTGAGTTGGGGCCGGCCAGGGCCAGACGTGAGATCTTCTGAAGAGCCCACGGGCGTGTAGTCGCCGTACGGGCGTTCAGGATCGGCATTTGGGTCGAAGAATCTCTCGTCGCCGCTAGGATCGGGGTAAGCATTAGTTTCGTGGTACTGAGTTGGCAGCTCGTACGAGTCGTTATGTTGGAGAGGATATGGTCGGTCATTGAGCGCTACTACTGGTGTGTCGGTGGTTGGTCCATGTTCGTCGTCGTGGCGGGTCGACGTTGATGCCTTGCGATCGAACATGCCGCTTGTGTCAATGTTGTAGTCTATTTGGGTGAGACCGAGGGGCTGATATGACTCGCCTTGACTCTGGGCTTGCGGCTGTGGGGGGCTCAATGGGGTCTCTGGCATGATGCTTGACCTATGGCTTATCATGTCTGCTTTCGTTGCAGGCGAGGCAACATCTGATTGTGCGACAGAGGCTCGCCGGTCCTGTGAGCTAGGGCGACCAGTGGCGGTGCTCTGGCGATGCGATATGTGGTCCATAAATGTGGCATCACCCTCTGGGTCTCGAATGCCGAACTGCGCGATTGTCCTCAGCTTTCTTGTAACCCAAGATGCTAATATCTTGCCTCGCTGCTTCTCGGAGAGTCGGCTTCGTGCAAAGTCACCTGGTCCGACGAAAGCTACGATATCGAGGATGATTTGATGCTCGTTGAGGACGGCATTAACGATCACCGGAACCATAGAAGCCAGCCATGATTTCTGCCTGACTTCGATTACCACCACAACCATGCCCCCAGCTTGGAAAACAGCACACCCGCCAGGAGTAATGTTGACATGACATTTCTCGATGCTATTCTCAATGTCGATCGGAAAGTGGTTCAGCCCGTTGATCTCGAAAGTCTCTCCTATGTTGCCAAGAACAAACAAAATCTGCATCTCAACCGGCTGGTTGTTGGCGCCAATAGGTCTTGTAACATTGTGTAAGAAACCAAGATCTCCGGTCCGGACGTAGACTTCGTTCGGCGAGCCACCCATAAGCCGTCCATTGAATCTTTCTTCATCGAAAATTTGCTTACTCATGTAAAATGACTTGGCGCAAGCCTCGGACTGCACCCAGATCTCACCATATTCACCAACATGGCAAAGCTGATTCGTCTCCGGATTCACAATCGCCACTCTAGTCGAGATCGGGACCATACCTGAGTCTTGCACGCATAATGCGCCAGGTTCAGTGTCTGGGTCGACGGGATAAACCAGTCCTCTCCTGAGCGCCCTCGTATCAAGGAATAGCTCGATTGGCTCAATACTCATGTAGCTTCGGCTAGATATCATGGGATTCAATACATGTGAGTAGACGGTATTGATGGCCGTCCTTTCCAATCCAGTCTGAGCAAAATGCATCCGCACCTTCGCGAAGATATCTTGACGCGGTCGGCCTTCCGTGGATATCATCAGGTTCCTCAGTTCATGTAAGGAGAAGCCCTTTCCGTGCATGTGACCCATTGCGAAATCAAGCATTTGAGCCGTTGCGTAGGTGTCCTTCACCTTATACCGCGACAGTGCCATGAAGAGCTGTTGTGGATTTTGTGCAAAGTCAAGTGGTGACATGAGGTAGGTGGCACAGCCATTGTAGACGCCCATCAAACATGTATGCAGGAAGCCAATGCCAATTGTACTTCTCACACAACCGAGAACAGGTTTGGAGCTTGTCATCTGGAACGTCTGTTTCTGAACCTTGCACATACCGAAGAGCGTGTCGTGCCCTAGCTGCACTGAAATTCTTCTCTGATCGGGCGTCCAGTACGTCCAGATTATGACTGGGTACGTGGGAGAAATCCAGGAGCGAGAAATGGTAAGCCCAAGGTCTCGGCAGCCGTGAGATTGTTTTGGAGGTTTTGTGGTGTTGTAGACGTTTGGTATGTGGGTTTTGAGATATTGTGCTGATTGCTTCAGATGCTGAGATACCATCTTCTGCTTGAAAAGATCGTTGACTTCAGTATTGCAGATGACTGCTTTTACGTTCATGTCCGCAACGATGTGCAGGAAGGCAGGCGCGTCTTCCGCCAATCGATTCTGGTCGAGTGGTGCTACTGGGATTGCGATGACTCCCAGTACCATGCAAGCATAGATAGCGAAGACATAATCTTCGGAATGAGTATACATGAGTACAACGTGGTCGCTCGGTCTCAGTCTGATCTTGTTCTTCAAGTACATCGCGACGGACGCGACTCTGAGATCAAACTTCTTCCAAGTCAGTGGCTTGCCTTCCTTGCCTCTACCATCAATCGTGCAAAGTGCATGTTCGTCCGCTTGTCGGGCCACTCGCCACTGCATCAGATCGAAGATGTTCGTGAAATTACTCAATGATGTCGAAGTCCGATCGTCTATCACGACTTCCCGATAATCTGCTCCAGACCACTGCTTCTCTTGCTCAAACAGAAGCTCATCTCGCATAGCGCTGGACGTCGGCGACCAGATTCCGCCTTCAATATCTTCACCGACAGCAAGATTCTGAACTGCCCGCTCAACACCAAATTTGACATGAACGCACGGCAGGGAGCCTCTGTCAAATTCTTTCCTGCAAAGCATGTTTCCGATCTCGCGTCTGCCGTTCTTGACCACTCTCGGAAGCACACCAGGTGCAGTGATCATGACGCAGTAAACGCGCAACTGATGCTCTTGCAGCAGAACATCCATTGCCCGTTCTGCTAATGAGTCAAGCAGAGGAATATCTGGTTGCTGTGGCGGTCCGCCGGACGTCAGTGGGGCAGTCGATGCTGACGCTGTTTCCAAAAGTATGACTGGTAGATGCTCATCGTTGACAAAGCAGTCGAATGCCGAGCAGTCATGTATCTTTGGCACATTCCGCATAATGCTTAGAATTAGGTGCTGGACGAAATAGTATCTGTGTTCTTGCACCGCTAGGCCATGCTCGACCCACTCTACCCGTTGCCTCAGCCTGTCCTCATACAGTCCAAGCACATATACCTTGCCCTCAATTACACAGCCAAGCAGGCCAGTACGTAGAAACTCCATATCCAGGGCTGAAGGTGTGGGGTTACCCTCCTTAAAGCAAAAGGGACGAGCATGGAAAATGATTTCTGTGTGTCGTGGTAGGGCCCAGAAGCCACCGGATAACGAAGGTGAATCGACCCAGATCTCACCAACCGAGTTCGGCGCACATAGAAGGCCAGATTCCGGATCGACGACTGCCAGTGTGGCATCAGGGATTGGGTACCCAAAAGCGCCGCATCTGACAGCATTAGGATAGCTCGCTGCTTTCTCCCTTGCCTCAGAACCCATAGCGAGTACAACAATATCGTTTGTCTTGAGCGCTTCCTTATCGAGCAGAACCTCGCCCAATTCCTCAAACACTTTCTCTTTCTTGCTCGATTTACTCCCACCACCAATCAAACTGCTGCCGAAACCAGTCCGGCTAGAGTTAGCATGGTCTTCGTGCTTCTCTTCTCCTTCCAGCTTGTCGCGATCCATGTCGTGGATAAGACTACAACCCATCCGCTCTTCGCCTCCGAGCCAGTCGCGCATACTGATGACCATGCCGCCGTGTTCAGGGAGACATAGCATTGGCGCGACCACTTCCCTGGCGCGAGGGTTGCGTAGAGGTTTCAGCCACCGGTCGGCAAGCACTTCATGAAATTCAGGGTCCACGGTCAAGGTGTCAATCATACACAACTTGACCGTGCTAAAGTTCGGTTCCATGCCCTTCTTGAAGTTTCTCGTTGTCATAGGATCTGCCTGGTAATTGATGGCTGCCCGTTTTAGACCTGGGTAGTCCGCAACCATCAATGTGACTCTGTATTTGGTAATAAGATGCGCGTAAAGGCCGGGAGTCTCAACGGCCCTTTGATCAATGTAATAAACTGTATGTCCGCCGTACACACTTAACAGCACGCCCATGATCATGCCAATGCTGTGTCTCGGATCAAGGTAGCTCAATATTGTCTCACCGTACCTCGTACCGGTGATAACGTGACCCTGTTTATCTCTCAGGTTGGGATTGAAAGTATCATTTCTCGAATTGCTCGTGGCTGTGGTGATCATAGCCGTAAGCGTAGCCATCTGATGCATAATGGTCTTATGGCTCATGACCACGCCTCTCAGATCACCAGTCGGGGCCATGGAGAACTCGATATAAGCAAGGTCAGGAACGACAAGCGGAGGCTCCTCGCCCTTCTTCTTAGGATTGTAGGAGCCGAACTCGTTCGTTTTCCACCACTCCACCCCGCGAGGCCAATTGAGCTTCGCGGCGGTGATGTCGCGCTGAAAGTTCTTCAGATTTGCTTCTGTGGTCAGAGCCAGATGTGCTTGGGTCGATGTCAGCACAACATTCAGCCGATTGTAGTTCTTGAGGTCGTTGATTGGGACTCCTACCACGCCGGCAATGAAGCAACCGAGCAGTGCAACTGCGAATTCGATTATTTCATTGTCAGTGTAGATGAGGGCGACTCTATCACCGCGGTAGAGGCTGCTTTTGTCACGAATGACCTGGGCGACTTTCTCAGCACGGCTGGCCAGTTTTTCCCACGTAATTGAGACCAGCTCTTTGCCCTTGTTATCGAGAACCCAATAAGCCGCTTGTTTTGGAGTGGTCTTGGCCCTGTGGCGTAGAACCATGGCGATATTTTCGAACCTCGCCATCTCAATGTTTGCATCGTGCGGGTCGCAGATCGGAAAGGGGACGTCTCTGGGTTCCAGCGGCATGAGATGTACAGCTGACCCACCAGCAAGCTCTCCAGAAGTAAGGAACGGTGGAGGCACTTGCATTGTGGGAGATGTGACCTCGCTCTGAGAGTATCTGTGCATGTGTCCGCCATAGTCCTGGTCTCCCCTTTGCTGGCCAGCAAAGTCGGAGAAATAGTTCTGGGCTTCGACAAGGGTTGAGGACCTCGTGTCTGGCCCGAGACTGTACGACTCTTGCTGGTCTGGGTTAAATGCAAAGTCAGAGCGCATCATAGACTGTGCGCGAGAGTCATCGGGTGAGCCTGAGGCTGCGGTGAAGGTGTTTCGTCGCTCATCGATTGAGGTGCTTCCTATTGAAGCATGTCTTCCCGCAGCAGGCCCTCCTACTTGCTGTTGTATGAAGCGGGATGCATGGCTCGGCGGCTGGACGGGCGACTCATCGTAAAGTGTGCCCATGCTCTGGCGGTTTGTGGACTGCGGTATACTGGACATTGTGGCAGTTCTCGAGCCGTTCGTATTCCTTGGGCCCCTACCCTCCAGTCGTGAGAGGGAGTCGGCTCGTAGGTCATCTCGAGATGCTGCAGGGTGTATGGTGTCATCTGGTTGGTGGACCTGCAGGCCTCCACGTTGTTCTGGTTCTCGTTCTGGTCCTTGTGGTTGCGCTGGGGCGGGAGAGAGATATTTCGAGAGGATAGCGGTCCGCTTTTTGTCGTAGCCCTTTTTTGTGATGTCTCCTTCTTCAAGTTCGTGGTCGAGAGCGCGCAATTCCTCCTCGAGTTTAGGGCTCACTTGGGCCATGTTCAGGGAACCTCATGGAGTGTCGATCGCAGATGATCTGATCGATATGATCTTGGAGATTTCGAAGCTAGAACGGCCAAGATAACGATCGAACGTATCGACGAGCCAAACGAGTGACCTAGCTAGCACAAGCTGTGAGGCTGCTGGAGAAGTCCAGATGCGGTCGCAAGTCTACCGGGTCTCGAGCATACAATTGTCGCCGCACAACTCACGAGCCCGCAGCGACAGCGGGTAGCGGCAGCAGTGGGCAAGTGGGGACTTCGCTCACGCGCCTCCAGCCTCCACCAACACGCTACCAATGAGAAGCGAGGCACCCAACGTTGATGGCAGAACGCACGTCGTCATGAATGGGATGGCCAAAGCATAAAAGGATGGCATGATAAGTATGGCAAAAGATCAGAACAAAAATTAACGCTTGCTTTACGGGTCGAGTGAAGGCTAGAACGATTCGAATTGCATGCCGCACAAATGTCGTTTACCCAAGAACTCGCCTCGTGGAATCCCGCCTCCAGATCCCAGCATGAAGTCAGGAACGTGCCCGAGGTTGGCATGCGTGCGCCTTCTACAAGCCAAATTCAGCTACCAAACGATAACGGAAAGGCTGTGTTGATGGTCTTCCTGAGACACTGTGGTTGCCCATGTAAATCTCACTATGCCATAGGCAAAAGTCTGGTACTAACAATAGCAGTTGCAGAAAAGATTTTCCTGAAGCTGCGAGTTGCAGCAGACCAGCATCCTGATATCCAATGCATCGGCTTTTCCCACAGCGATCAGCCATCGACCAAGAAGTGGTTGCAGGATATTGGAGGGGCAGACAAGGTAAAGGTAGTGGTGGATTATGAGCGCGAGAGTTTCTCCGCGTATGGCCTGGGTCCCTCCAGCTTTTGGGCTGTCCTGAATCCGTCGAGCCTTTGGACTGCCATGACTATCGGAAAGCAGGAGGGCATCCATATTCGGCCAACAGAGTCTGGCTCAAGATGGCAGACCGCTGGCATATTTGCAGTAGACGCCAATGGCACGATCGCATACTCGCACAAAGCTGAATCTTCCAACGATCTTGGAGACTTGGAGGCGGCCATCGGATCAATAAAATCGGTAAAATCCCTTTCATAGCTGACGTTGTAGGCGACTCCATCTTTCAATTCAACCCATTGTCCGAAATAACCGTGGCAAATGCAAGCAGTTGGCCTTTGGCGGAAGGTTGGCACTTGCAGGTAGGTGTCATCCGCCTGCCATCTTTCGCTTTCGTGGGGTGTTTACCGGCAACACGATTCTTGTGACAATTGTGCAAGATGTGCCGATTGTAGATATTTGATACAGGAAATCATTGCCTGTTCAGATCTGCACATGTATACCGAGGTCTATTGACACCTGGTGGGCCGAGTACGATGCTTCGTAGAGGCTTCCTCACAGAAATCCGGTTGTCACGCGCCTCACGCCTGACTCTCGATTAACGTATACACAGGGGCATCGAGCTTGCTCCTCCCTCCGAGGAAGGTAAGCTCAATGATAAAGATATAGCCGAGAAGAGTGCCTCCGCATTTCTTGACGAGTTCACCCGCCGCTGCAGCAGAGCCACCAGTAGCGATCAGATCGTCGACCACAAGGACCCTGTCGCCAGGCTTGATCGACTCTGTCTGGATGGCGAATGTATCCGCCCCGTATTCTTTCTCGAAGGTGACCGTCTCCAGCTTGCCGGGCAGTTTCCCGGCTTTCCTGACGGGCACGAATTTGCAGCCGGCTCGTAGGGCAAGTGTAGGACCGATGAGGAAGCCTCGAGCATCGAGGCCGACAATAACGTCCGATGCTCCGATTTCTCGAATTTGTAGTTCGTATGCTTGAATCAAAGCTTCGTGGTGCGAAGGAGAGGCGAAAATGGGGAAAATGTCTTCGAAGAGAATGCCTGGCTTGGGGAAATCTGGTGTTTGAGTTATGGCTTGTCGAAAATACTCGGTTTTCTCTTTTCGTTGTCTTCGTAGTGGTTCTATTTCATGACTGGAGAGTTTGGTGGCTGTAGCGAGGAGCTCTTTAGTGATTGTTACTTTTGGAAGAGATGTCTTCTGCTTACCGGCGGTGGTGGCATGGGACTCTGGTCGCGAGGAGCCATTCTGGCCAGCGGCAGCAGGGTCAGTAGCGACTGGAGGAAAGCTCATGTTGAAGGTAAGCAGCGGAAAGCAGCGCGTCAAGTATATACAGACACGAGAAATATGGAGCAGAAAATTCACGAAGTAGCAGTCGAGCTGATTGTTGTCATGGACGAATCAGTTCCCATATTTCGGAGGCATGCAAGCCACCAGCAGGAAAGCTAGGGTTCTCGCTTTTTGTCTCCCGCCGGGATCTGGTGGGAAACGGTGTGCTGCGGCTAGTGTCCAAGGAGAGCGTATCATGCAAGATGATTGACTATTTTGTCGTAGTCAACTGCGGTTGTTGAGGACTCCAGCATGTGTCACTGACACCTAGAGCGCTCCTAAAGGCTCCAAATTACATGAATGTTGCTCGCTCAAGCCCGTTGGCAGCCTAATTGATCGCCTCTTTGGGCAACCACACTGGTGGGATCAAACGGCCATTTCGATGCAACATGTTCGTCCTTCACTCCACTGCCGACAATGCCACGCGCGGTTTTTTTTTTTTCAAATTCGCATTGACATAATCATGAAAATGCCCGAGCAGATAAGCCTTCTAGTGGTAGATTGTCGAGATGCTCTCGGCGGCTGATCGGCATTAATGAGCATGGTATCAACCACCCCAGTCCTCATATCAGGTGTAGGAGTAGCCACGACTAGCTACCGTAATCCTCGCTGTTACTCGATCAGGACACTACGGAGTCACCAGTCGACCTGTGATCCCTGAGACAACGGGAGGCTTGAGTGTCGATGCACCTGATTACGAGGTCGTGTCTTACCGTCTGCCAGTGCGTCAAGGATTCCATCTCCACTGGACTCCAAAGATGAGTACGACAATGTTTGGTACCATCAGGGTGTATACTTGAAGACCGGTGTTGAGTCATTTTCGACGCGTATGAGAAGGTCTGGTCGCTGGGCAAGGCCCTTGGCAATTTACATGTGCTGCTAACGATTGGCGTGCAAATGAAAGCACAGCTCAAACCTCTTGGATTGCCGATAAGAGCCAATCCACAGCTCTGGTACGATTCACTTGCATCGGGAACTACCTGAAGTGTCGGACACTATCCCACTCTCCGCTGTTTTTCTAGACAAGTCTCGCAGTCAGACGGAAGGGCCAGGCCATTTCCACCCGCTTCGGTAAAAATAATGTCGCAAGAAAAGCGAAGGGAGTGCAAATCAGCACTTTCACTCCATAGCGTGTTATACACCGCTATTTGACATGGACTTCTGATTGGATCAACTTCAAAAAGATTGTGGCTGGTCTTCTTGGGTTGAGCAACATCCTGCATACGGATATGTTGACCGTATGCAGATCTTCCAGGTCGGAGGAGCGGGAATTTTCAAAAGCGAGTTTCGGTTTGAGCACTTGGCCAAGTGCGCTTGCCGGAAGCTGTATGAGACGTTGGTGCAGCTCAAGTGCTTGATGAGCCTTGAAGGCACAAGGCATGCCATGTCAAATGGGACCGAGGTATATTCGAGGTCCGCCGATGCCAGAAAACGTTGCATTGTTCATAGGTCACCACCACATCTCTTATGTTCACCCTTGACATCCGCATGTGAAATTTGAAGCAAGGGCTGGTCTGAGAGCGGGGCACGATCAGATCGACTTTCGGAACGTGTTCCAGAAAAAAGATGGGTTTTGACTACTGTAGGATGCCTGGCTCTATTGGGTGGATTTCACCGTGGCTGAGATCAGGCAGCAAGGCCTCCAAAGCTGCTATCGATAAGCGGCCTGCTCTCGAAATTATTTTGCGGCCCTGGAGATGAGCGATGTACAATTTGCAGGTGTGCAGTGAATCAGGAATGCGATGGCGCCTGCCAAAACCCAAGATGACTTCGTGCTCACGATCTCCGACAATGAAGAGCTTGAGTTCAGCGAGCCTGAAAGTGAGCCCAGCAGTGAGCCTGAAGTGACCACCACGAAACGAAAGCGCGAAACTGTCGGCCTTCAGAAGAGCTCAAAGAAACAGAAAAAGAATGCGGTACCTCTCCCAGCAGACGAATCAGGGTCTGACTCGGAAGAGAGATCTGGAGTCAAAGATGAAGCCATGGACAGCAGTTTTGAGTTCGACATGGGTGCAGAAAGCGTACGCGATGTAGTCGAGGATTTTGACGGCTGGGGCAACAGGGACATATCCACGATCTCAATGCAATCGAAGCCTACGAAAAAAGTGGTCGACGTCGATGACATAATCGCAAGACGAGCCGAGAAAAAGGAGAAGGGTAGCAAGCAAGGACCAGAACTATCGTCAGCAGAGTCAGAGAATACCGACGACGACGATAGTGAAGAGCATGGCGTCGAGATTGACTTTGACGATGAGAACTTGGCAGACGATACTTTCGGCGCAGGAGCATTACTAGATCAAGAAGAGGAAGAAGAAAACGAGAATGAGGATGATACTCGATCAAATTCGGGCGGTTATCAGGGTGAACAGAGCGCGGAAGCTTCGGACAATGAGTCCGTTGCATCACCTATAGCCCATCCAGACGACATTGAGTCCAATCCGGATGCAGACACTGAGTCTCAAAGCTCTCAAGAGGACCAAGAAGAATTAGCCAAACAGAAAGCGTTCTTCGCCGACGAGGGGACCCTCCAGCATCAGCAGAAAGCCGGTTCGAGCACCCATACTTTTCAGCAATTTTCCCTTTCACGACCCATCTTGAGAGGCCTAGCCGCCCTGAACTTCAGCATCCCAACACCAATTCAACTTCGGACAATTCCCGTCGCTCTCCAAGGCCTAGACGTTGTGGGCTCAGCGCAGACAGGTTCCGGCAAAACGGCCGCATTTCTCCTCCCCATCCTCGAGCGTCTCCTATTCAGGCCACGGAAAATTCCAACAACACGCGTAGCAATACTTATGCCTACGCGTGAATTGGCAGTGCAATGCCACAGCGTCGCAGTAGCTCTCGCTCGTTTCACGGACATTACATTCGCGCAAGTCGTGGGTGGTTTCAGTCTGCGCGAACAGGAAGCAGTTTTAAAGCGGCGACCTGACGTGGTGATCGCTACGCCGGGCCGTTTCATAGACCACATGCGCAACAGCGTCTCGTTCGCTGTTGAAAATCTCGAGATTCTCGTCCTGGACGAGGCAGATCGAATGCTCGAGCAAGGGTTTTCCGACGAACTCGATGAGATTCTGCGCACTATCCCAAGATCTCGACAGACCATGCTGTTCTCAGCCACCATGACATCCAGCGTTGATAAACTTGTTCGCGTAGGCATGAACAAGCCGGTCCGCCTATCCGTCGACAGTGCACACAGCACAGTCTCTGGTCTTACGCAAGAGTTTCTCCGTCTTCGATCAGGGAGGGACACTCCAGAATTCCGACTCGCGACGCTTTGCGCACTTGTCACAAATGTACCTGATTATCAGCAACGCACTATCGTCTTCTTCCGCCAGAAAGCATCTGCGCATCGAATCCGCATTGTCTTTGGTCTCCTGGGCCTCAAAGCTGGTGAACTGCACGGCTCAATGAGCCAAGACCAACGTATACAAGCCGTGAACAACTTCCGAGACGGTAAGACGACTCATCTGCTAGCGACTGATGTCGCTTCGCGTGGTCTTGACATCAAGAATGTCTACTCAATCATAAACTTCGAAGCACCGCAGACCCACGAAATATATCTCCACCGAGTAGGACGTACGGCTCGAGCCGGCAAAAGTGGCAAGTCTTGCACGTTGGCTGCAGAGCCGGACCGGAGAGTTGTCAAGGCTGCTGTGAAGGCTGCACGCTCGCAAGGGGCGAAGGTCACGAGTCGAGTCCTCGAGCACACCACGATAGACGCGATGAATGACAAGCTGACAGATCTCGCCGAGGAAGTCGACGAGATCTTGAAGGAAGAGAAACAAGAGAAGCAGCTAGCACAAATGGAGTCTGAAGTCCAGCGGGGCGAGAACCTGGTAAAGTACCAGGATGAGATCATGAGTCGGCCCAAGAGAACGTGGTTTGAGTCTGAGAAGGAGAAGCGGGCGAACAAGGATCGGGCAAGGGCTGAGATCAATGGTGGGCTCTTCAAGGGAGAAAAGAAGAAGCTGTCGAATAAGGATAAGAAGCGACTAGATCTTTCACGTGATCGCAAGGAGGGCAGACAGTGGAAGAAGGGCAAAGATGATGCCCGGGAAGTCGCCACTGGGAAGAAGAAGAACAAAGAAAAGAGCGGCAAAAGTGCTGCGAGAGCCAATGGCAAGAAAGCCAAACCCGGGGGTAAAAGGAGGTAGCACTAGCAATTGGCCCACTAATAGAAACCGTCCATCACCATCAGTTGAACTTTGGCATGTTATCAATCGTCAATATTCGCCTCGACCGCGCGTTTTCTACACGACAGGTACTACAAAGTAGTATTCTGATCGATCTGCATCCACGAGCTTTCCGCCATCACCACTTAAACTACGAAGCTGCGTATGACTGTCAACAAGATCCAGTCCCAGCCAGAACCTACCTCACCAGCTACTCCTTCTACTACGCTCGGAGTTTCACAGTCAGACTGCTCAACAAACTCGTAGCTGCTGCCATACCACCAAACACCGTCACGGGTGCGCTCACAGAGTCCAAGGTCCTGTTCCCCTTAACGGCTGGTGACACAATACAGTCTAGGATGTGCATAAGGTCTTTATCTGTTCGGCACTCACTTCCGCCCTTGAGGAACCCACAGGTGACTCCAGAATTTACAGCGAAGTGAATAGTGTGGCTACCGTTGTCCTTGTGGTGATCCGCACTCTGAAGGTGCTAGGTAACGCCAATTTAAAGTCGTCCGTGGGCAAGATGGCTAGCTTCTACGTTCTGGAGGGCTTTTCGCCTCATGGGGCTGTGCACCGGGAGGGCATGGCGGTATAGTGGGCCCATGAGTTGGTCTGAACCACATTTTTGGGCATTCGCACGACGGCTGATCAGGAAGGCAAGCAGTTGAAGTAATCTGGAGCGGAACATGAAAAGAAAAGAGGCTTTTACTGATTTTGATCTCGTGCAGCGGTCATGAGCAAACTTCGCGTCAATACTCATCCCTAAATATTACATAGTGTATCTAAGTAGCTATCGTCATCGCCTTCCACTTTGGTACTGCATATGCGTCCATTCGGCAGTATCCCTTTGAATATGGTTGAAGTTTGCTGGTGGCAGGTGGTGGTAGTGATGATTATTGGCATCAATTTGCCGATAGCCATCTATCGAGTATAGATTTTGCCGCTGCACAACATCTTGCGCTCTCGGTGGACGACTGCTACCGAAACGGCGAGGCCAAACTTGTTGGGGGCGCAATTCTGGTGATACCTCGCCGGCACCACGATCTTGTGGCTCAGCTTCGACCAGAGGCTCTCGCGTTGTTGAAAGTGCAGAACAGTGTTGTTGCCGCCGTCGATGAGTGTCGGCCTCGTTTGGATGCTGCTGCGGTCGACCGAGAAAATTTTCGTAGTGACTGCGTTCAGCTACTGGAGTCGCACTTGCCTCGAATGCGTAGCTGCTCGCCTGCGATGGTGGTCTTCGTTGTCCGTTACGATCCTCATCCGACTGGTGCAGCATTATCGGCCTGGCAGACTGTAATTCCGCCGCTTCGTCTACGACCCACCTAGGCAAGCCGTCCGTGCTCATAGCACGAGCGAATGCATAATAGCCTCCATTGTATTTGGATTTGAGGCCCTGCTCATCGAGCACAACAAATGCTCCCCCATCTCGATCGTCTCGCTTATGTTCAGCAAGACTGCTTCCACAAAGATACAGCCAAACCCCAATCAGTGTATTCGGACTGCGTGGCAGTCGTCTTGTGCCTCCAGCAGAGGTTCTATTGTACACGATGACTGCGATTGATGTCATCGCCATGATACCCAGGATGGCTAAGGACACAAATGATGAGGCTTGAAGGCTCGCTTTGATCTGTCCAGGATTGAAAGGAACTCCAGAGACGGCCACCAGTAAGATGTCTCCAAGGACGGCAGATAGTGCTGCAGCTGCAATCATGTAGTTGCGCAAGATCAGGCCTTTGTGAAATGCAGTATAAGGTGTGCATGCAGTTGGAGCGAGTATCGACCTGCTCGCAGGGACGCCTGATTGCACGTAGTAGGCACGTGCCATACTTCGATATGGTGCCATCACAGTGATGTCTTGCGATGTTCTTCGCCAGCCCATCGTCAGTATCAATGCCAAGCTGGTGAGCACGAATCTCGGACCGAAAGTGTTGCTGTTGAAGAAGTCATTGAGAGGGTCGCTTTTGCTATCTAGGTAATAGCCCAGTACGAGAGCGAACACACATAATGCGGTTAGGAGCATGACTGCATCATAGATGAGCTGGAAAAGGCGTCGCTTGCGATTGGCTCTGGACTCGTCAAAATTCCTCATGCTTGGATGGGACACCATCCCATCACGAGGGTATTCGTTCGATCGTGGTTTAGGCATGGAGTCTCCTGCCAGCTTGACCAAGCCCCAGCGCAACTCGCCTTGTTCTGCTGTATTCAGATTCGTGTGTTTCCCTGTAGCGACATCGTAAAAGCCCAGCTTGTACCTGTTCTCGCCCAGGAGGCTGCTTACCTCTTTATCGCTGGCTGATGCATCGATATCGCGAAGGTCCTGCATCACAGCTGGATTTCCGAGCAATTCCGCCATTGACGCGATCGAGGAGGGATTGGCAAAGATTCCAGCCCGAGATCTTCGAGCAATGATCCACGTCAGGATAAAGACGAGCACGAATATGAAGCCAACAAGCCCTAACAGTACGTGGAGAATTGGTCGACTCACAGCCCACCCAGGATCGCATCGGAATTGCGACCCGTCAGGACTAGTGCAGGTGCTCAGAGAAATCACGGTCATTGCTTCTGACACAATTGCGACAACTGCAGCCCAGGCGAGGACGATGAGACCTCCTATAATGAGGACCCACTGTCCACGGAAGATAGCCGAAAGCGATGATGGGTTGAGTTCGCTCGATAGATAATTACCAAACATCGTCTCCTTTGCGAATGCGCCAGAGCGAGCGGACAGGCGATAAAAGGGCTCCATGAGTTTCAGACTTGCAAATACGATGCTCCACAAAGTCGCCATTATGACTGCAACGATCTTCGGCAGATACACAGCGAGAAAGTAGTCATAGTTATGAAAAGTCTTCTTAATGAGCACAAAGTTCTCGTCAAGCGTAGGATCGACGTTACTGAAGTCCTCGGAAGATTTTGGACTTGCCGCACCACTCGGCTCTGAAGCAGTGGCTGTGCTGATTGTCCCTGTAAACAAGGATGCATCGGTCGCCGTCGAACCCGAAACCCCCGTGCGCGAGAAGACAGTACCCATCGTGGCAGAGTCGAGACCAACAGAATCTGCATCATTTGAATGTGATTCAGCCCGGCTTGTCTCGGTAGCCGACGCCTGGTTTCCCGAGGCTGCAGAAGCTACGACTGTAGTAGATTCTGATGTATCGGGTATTTGGGAAGGTAAAGCCGATGATGATGATGTTGGCCTCAGTGGCGTCGTTGTCTCGCCCGGCGTCAGAACAAGTATAGCCGACGTTGACGTTGCGACGATCGGTTCAGTCGTCGAGGTAGTATCGCCCGGCGTCAGAACAAGTACAGCCGATGTTGACGTTGCAATCACCGGTTCAGTCGTCGAGGTGGTATCGCCCGGCGTCAGAACAAGTACAGCCGATGTTGACGTTGCGCCGATCGATTCAGTCGTCGAGGTGGTATCGCCCGGCGTCAGAACAAGTATAGCAGATGTCGATACGAGCGCAGAAGTGGAGGTCGTTGAGGTCGATGAGCCTTGTGTTGTGAGAGACAAGTAGATCGAAGTGGCCGACGACGCCGCCGACGACGCCACCGAGGACAGTGAGGATGCTATGCTACTTACCGTCGCGCTCGCATAATCGTCTTGTCGCCTGAATCTGTCCGATCGCTTTCCGACCCCGTCCACATCACGTCTGGTATTTGAATTGGTCCTTCGTTCAAGCAGGCTGACTGTGATCAGCAGTCCAAAACAAACGCCAGTCGCCACGAGAAAGAGAAACAAAGCCCATGGCCGAGCAGAGACTGGCCGATACTGCTTCGGTAACGACCTCTTCACTTTCTTCGGCTCATAGTGCGCAATAAATGGAATATTGGAAGCTTCCATCGCATCTTGAACGCCAATGTGTATGAAAATATGACATTCGCAGCTTGATGATCTTTAAGCCGGAGGAACACATTTTCAGCCTCATACTTTTCAACTTCGCGGCGAGGTCCAAAGAAGATTTGATGGTGAAGAACGCCTTGCAAAGCTCAAGCTACGCTTGATGTGTCCAGAGTACGAGCGTGGACGACTCAAACGAGCCACGATAACGAATGCAGCGAAGCGATTGACCGGAAAAGCATCTTTGGAATATGGCTTGCATAAGACGCGAAAGATAAGATGAGACTAGACCCTTGTCGCCCCCACAGTGACTGGAGTATGTCAGGTTGGTTAGGCTGACATTTGGCTTCAACTTCGTTGTTACTTCTTCAGACTTTGGCCCGAAAGTGTCTGCAATGCCCAATTTCTGAATGAGCTAGTACCACAACATGCACGTACTAAAAGATGATCAAGCTGATAATCTGCGCCCTGCTTCACATCACTAGACTGGCTTTCAAGGGGCTTATGACTCTAGCCGTTTGGAAAACAAGCATCGCCCGCATTAAAGTTTACCAAGTATCTGGACGCCAAGCTTAAGTTGCAAAACCCTGGTTTGTTGGGGGCCAGAATTCGCAAGCAGGCTAACCACTCGCTTGAGCCCACTTACGTGCAGACGCCTTCCCAAGTCTTTGGCACAAATCTCCTCTCTTTGCTGGCAACCCGCAAGACCTCTCCTGTTTGGGTAGAGACGCGCGTGAGAACGGTGTTGATAAACAGAGAGAAAAGGGAACGGAGTGATAAAAGCTGCCATGATGGTGCTCTCACCTTCGGGATTCTGCAAAAAGCTGAGGTGCCAGCTCTGGAGTCGACGATGCGACTCTCTCCAAACGAGTAGCCATTTTTCTTTGCCCTTGGAACGCGCTGCAGGATAGGATATCCAACTTGCAATTAGCACTAACGGCTATCAACAGCGCTGGTGGACCAGCCATGGCGTGGACGGAGCGGACGGTTTCTCCGTAACCATTGGAGCATGAATGAAAAGAGTTAAGATCCCCACGACTCGTAATGGGTGCCTGCCGCGTCACTTCTCCCCGGCTCTTGGCGTCCTAAACTGTTCTACTAGCGAGTAGGTCATCGACTTCGCCGTGCAGCGGAGGACACACTGTGTCACGAGACTCATGCTTCGCCTACGGCCCATAAACTAATACAGTCGTCACCGCTTCCCAGATGCAGAGGTACAAGGCGCGCTTAGCTAGAATAGAGGAACGGCTGAATCGATGGCAGGTTTTCAATTCGCATCAAATATCGAATCAGAACAACGGTAGATAGAAAGCTCGAATCTAACCGGAACTACGTACCTGCTGTGGTTGCTCTGTCTTGGGGGCTGGAACCGCTGATTACGTCTGCGCCTTCTGAGTTAAGCTTGAGGAACTAGAAGCGCAGGGAGACCTCATGCGTGATTAAAAATTGCAAAAGGTTGCTTACCTTGAGAGCGCTCGAGGAGGTCTAAGAAGGTCGGAGGAGTCCAGTGGTGCTGAGGATCCCGACATCTTTGACAGGGTACATAATTATCCGGGACATTCTGGGGACAAGCATAATAAGAAGCGTTGGTTGGCCCGCAAAAGCTCGAAATACCTCGTTTCTTTCGGGGGAGCTGCGTAATCGACAGGCAGTAGAATGCGGTCATTTACGTTTGAATATCTGCCCAAAGCGGGCATAGGATATACCACCCATAATAGCTTTCAGAATTTTGGCGTGTGTCTATATTTTCCTATACCTCGCTTCGTATATTGCTGCTGCTTGCTTTTATGGCTGAAACAGACGCTGACCAGTGAAGTAGAGCTGAGTCTGACGATGAAATGGACAATTGGTCGGCACGAAGACTGCACGTCTTGGCCTCATCGCCGCCGGGCCAAGGGCCACTTGGCCTCTACGGAGCACAAAGGAAGCTGAAATATAAAGGCCGTTCTCTGACCAAGGACACGGTGAGCTTGGTCTAACGTAGCGCTGCCGGTCGCCGACCGCAAGTGTCCGCGACACATTTTGGGACATTGTTGCTGTGGTGTAAAGTCTATTCACCGTTCAGCAGTTTAAAAGTGTGCTAGGGCACATCACTTAGCGCTTTGGCATCGATGTCTAGTTCGACGTGGCTTGGACCCATTGTACGGCCGATTCTGCACGGGGCACGTCCAAGACCGGTCACCTAACCAAAAGTATGCGGTTTGTTCCCGCTGGTGCTGGATCAGCCACTCAACAGTTGTCTAACCCAAATTAAATACTGCACGGTGGGAAGACAGTATTGGAAGGCGGTCACGTAACGAGCCTAATCCAGCCCTGGTAAGGTAGATACGAGGCATCATCTATGTAGACATTGATTGGCTTCAACTCACGGAGCGATAATGCAAATAAAGCTACATGATATGCCGCGCTTGACCGGGCCGCAGCAGGTTGATTTGTCGCAACGGGATTTACAGTTGTTGCGAGGGTTACTGTTACGGATGAAAATTTTGTAGATGAACCAACTGAAATCAAAGGATCATGGGGCGTCCCAATGCCAGGGGCAACAAAATGTAAAGCACAGTGATAGACAGCGATAGACGGCGACGACAAGGCTGACCAATGACGACAATATGCCTCTGAATAGCCCTCGTGACCAAGGTAAGAAAACAACTGAGAAGAAACCAACCGAGAACCAAGGCGATCAATATGGCAGTCGCAAATAACGACAAACGTGCATGGCCGGTTTGAGCCTGCTCCAGCCGAAAGCGCAACCCTTGACTTTTAGAAGCCATCGGACTTACAGCTCTTTGATTGTATAATTCAGCTCGAGGTCGTCTTCGGTGGTCTCATCGTTGTATTGTCCCAATCGTGAGCGGATGCCGGTATCGCCTCCCCAGCGACGTTCGTAAAGTATTCTCTCTTCAGAGTTTCGGAAGACCAGGATGTTGAGGGTTAGAGATTCGCCTTCCCTGACGATGCCGTCGAAGAGAATAATATCCTTTCTCCGAGTGATGCAGTCTTTATCTTCCTCAGCCTTCTTGCCCGCATCTTCCTCTTCCTCGTAGGCTCCAGCCCGCTCACGTATGAGGAGACGGTCAGAGATGCGGGCCAAATCATCAGCTGCAGTGACTCGACCAATGAGAATAGGGCAGTCCCAGCGATAATGTCTTCGGTACTTCCAAATCAGACGACTAGCCGTAATGCGTATGCGGCGACACACAGGCGTAGTTCCAGGGGCAGGTAAATCGTATCCGAATTGGAATGTAGAGCCTCCAGCGAGCTTCCCATCCAGAAGCTGTATGACCTCAAAGCGAGATGGGCCAGTGAGATACACGTTGTTCCTCAGATTACTTACTAAGACAGCGCGAAGCGTTTGACCGGCTTCCAGTTCGATGCCGCGCATTGCGGACGAAGTGTTGACGTTGAACTCGAACAGACGTGACCGGTCACAGTTCTGGAAGCGCTTTTCTAGTAGTTTCTCGACCTTCTTGTCCCCTCGGAAATACCATTTCCCAATCGGGTCATTAGGTGGAAGCTGAACAACAGTCACGTCTCGATACCTTTCCTTGACGTCAGCGAACGTGATCTTGGGCAACAACATTCCGATACGGCCTGCTGAAAAGCCACTGGGTCGAACAATGATGTCAAGCAAGGCTTTCTTGGACGTCGGATTGACAAAGTCTAATGAGTGCTTTGTGGGTGGCATGCGACCTGGGCCAGGGTCGACGACTTGTAGATTTTTCAGGCAAACCCGCTTGTCTTGGGTACACAACTCGGCGATGTTGACTGCAGGATTGGCGAACGGGTCGTCGGGAGATGAGAGCACGGTTAAGCAGCAGGAGTGTGTGGCCTCTGTCACGGGAATGTTGAAATCCCAGGTGATAACAAATGGACGATTCGGCTTCAGTTCGTCAATGTTCCGAGCTGGCCCTATGGGTGTCCATGATCCGGTACTGACCAGATCAAAGCTGGGAGGCACAAGTGCATTTGGCAGGTTCGGCAGTCCAGCCGAGGCGTCAGCAATGAAAGCACGTACGCTTACGTTTCGTGTCGTCTGCCAGCCCCGGTTGTGGACTTGGACATAAAAACGATTGCTTCGACCTCGGTATGGGTCCTGATGAGAAAACGCCGTGTCAAAATCCACACCGTCGAAAACGCCGGCTTTGGTGAAGAATGGTTCATGATTGACTTTGATATCAGGGCTCATCCAGAAATGTGCCAATCCAGGAGCTGGAATGAGGGGGTCTGGAAGACCTGAAGGACTAGGCAAACGCTCTCCTGTATCCAAAGCATGATCCCTCATGTATACGTCAACAGGCTCTTTCACCACTCCTGTGGTTATGTCAAGCTTGTACGCTCCACGTCCAAAGGTTCCACAATACAGTAGTTTGGAAGGGGCATCCACAATCAAGCCTGTACAAGGGACATTTGGTATGCCGTTGTCATGTGCTAGCCAACTTGCTCCACCATTTGTTGTTCTGAACACCCCAGTATCTGTAGCCAGATAGAGAATGGAGGAGTCGCTCGGATCCACAGCAACCGAGTTGCCAACCACGTCAGGCAAGTCACCACTGACATCCGTCCAAGTGTCACCGTTGTCGGTGCTTCGATAGACCGACTCGGAGCTTGCAGCTCCGCTTAGTCCACCCACACTTATCACAACAGTGTCTTCGTTCGATACACAGTCAATACTAGTGATCGGACGAAACGGCAGGGATCCAGAATTTTCAGCCCATGGCTGGGTATTGCCACCGTCGTCACTCCGATACACCCTCCCCGAAGTAGTCCCTGCGTATACCCGACTAGCGCGGGTCCGGCGGTTGAAAGAGAATGCTATGGCTGTAACTTCTCCGGTAAGAATCTGGCTGGATTCTTGCCAAGCGGTATCCAGCCCATCGGTCGATCGAAGGACCCTATCTGTCCCATAAAAAATGTGCAGATGATTGCTTGGGTCCATAGCAAGTACACCTTGCCACGGTCTAGGACCTACTATCCCATCGGTCTTCCCCACCCAATTTCGGCCGCCGTCAGTGCTCTTTACAATATTTGCATTCTGCGATTCCGTATATATAATACGTGGATCGACAGGGTCAATGATGATCCATCCTCCGTCGCCGCCGAATATGTTAGTCCACGATAGTCCACCAGTTGTAAAATTGACTCCGTTATCTTGAGCGCCACCACCCATTACATTGTTCAACGAGTTCCAGAAGTTGATGTTGTAGAACTGGGTGATGACGAGGCCGTTGCTTACCTTTTCCACCGTCGCTCCCTTATCTGCCGATCGCCAGATGCCGCCGTCGTTGGCGAAGTAGACAATGCTGGAGTTGGAAGGCGCAAAAGCAATGAATTGCTGATCTGCGTGGACTGGCAAGGACTTCCAGAGGCTGCCGCCGTCTCCAGTCCGATCAAGGGCGACGCCTCCCCAGAAGATAATGTCTTCGTCATCAGGTGCAATGGCAACCGCATCGCACCACCCAGGAAAGGTAGTCCCATGAGTACCAGGTACTACGTCGAAAGTTGTGCCACCGTCTGTGCTCCTTTGGACGACTGAAGCCATCGAAACAACGATGAAGTCATTTCCATGTGTGCCTGACGTCCCGATCGCTATCTGAGGAAAATTAACTGTCGAGCCGGTAGGTGAGCCAGGTAGCAGAGAGAACGTCGTACCGCCGTCATTACTCTTGTAGAAGCCATCATAGCGGATCGCAATGAACAAGGTATTCGAATCCAAAGGGTCAAGGGTAATATCAGTGACGGTTGAGCTAGATAGAGTTGTCCAAGAAATCCCGCCATCGGTCGAGCGCTCCAAGCCACGATCTCCACATACCCATAGTCGTTGAGCGTTTGTCGGATCCACTATGAGCTTCCCAATGAATCGAGACTGAACGGCAGGTCGCTTTGACCAAGTCAGTCCGGCGTCAGTACTGACATAAACACCCGCGCCACCATAGTTTCCTGCCCAGCCAGGAGTCCATTCGCCAGTCCCAGCATAGACGGTATTAGGAGAGCTGGTGGACACGGCGATGCCTCCAATAGCAAGAGTCTCCTGTGTATCCCAAAGCGGATCCCAGGTCTGACCGCCGTCAACAGTTTTCCAGACACCACCAGCTGCAGTACCCGCATACACCGTTTGAGGGTCAGTGGGATGAACCGCTAGACATTTGACGCGACCGTTAATATTTCGAGGCCCTACAGAATACCAGGGCGATCCAGCACCAGCTGGATCATAGCCTGCCCTGGTGCCTGATCTCCTCCCATACTTTTTGATCAACTCCAGCTTGTACTGATATGCAGTGTCGCGAAAGCCAATCAATTTCCGTGCATCTGTAGACCGAGACTGGCGAAACCAGTTTGACCTCCAAGTTAGGTTGGGGTGACGGTTGCCATATAGAGGCAGTCGCTGGCGGCTATCTTCACTTCCCAGGAAAGCCTGACCAGACTCAGTGGTGGCCATAGCAATCAATGAGGAGAGGCAATCGAACGAAGTGGTTCAATAGCACTTATGTCGAAGATTGCAGTATCGTAGAGTGCTTGTTGCATCAGATATTTGGAATGAGTGAACAGGATACAAAGGAGAGACTGCTCGTCGTGCACAGTGGCATGTGGAAGGATCATGAGGACGAAAACCAATGCAATTGTCCGCATGATCGTGGAAGCGCCCTCGTCTTGGTACTTAGAGTGTGGTTGCTGCAGACCCATTTTGGCTTACCTAAGAGGAAAGCATGTCAACCGGACAAGAACGGGATTGGCCAACGAGTCCTTGTGGGTACGCCATTCGGAAAGAGCTGAAAGGAGAGCTGAGTACGAGTTGAGAAAACGCGAGAAGCCAAGGCAAGCTCTTGAAGGGACACCTGCACGGACACGTAGTATGCGTCTAGTGCCCAAACATCGAATGGGTTATACTTACAGTGGCATCTTCAGCAAGCGGAGTTAATTCACATCGCTAAAACTTACTACTGACCTTTTCTCAGTGGGTGAGGCATCAAAACCAGCGTTCCGTACCGTCGTATTTATTGCAAGCTAACATTTGAATAAGTTCTTTCTAGCACGTCAATCCCCCTTTCAAAATTTTAGATCGCAAAAAGCGAAGTTCTCTGCACGGGATCAAGGAGGGCCAACTTCTAACAGCAAACGCAGACAAGTGGCCAAAGTGCGCTACCCGGCATCACGCGACGCTAGACTGGTCTCGGTTTAAGCGCCCTCTGCACCGCCATTCCAATGCCGAGAAGCATGGGCCTGCCTCTAAGTGATTGACACGGTCGTCACAGATTCACTACCTCTCTCGTGCTCTAATTTCGAATCATTTATCAGGCAATTGACCGTCCTAGACTTATTTCCCGTATAAGTCATGTATCACGAGGTTCAGAGCAGGCGCAATGTGAAATGGCAGACGATGAGGCGCAGGCCTATGTGCTCGCTTTGATGGACAATAGAATGAATTCTACCCGCGTCGCGTCACAGGCTGCTCAAAGACTGCAAAAGGAGGACTGCGAGCTGGTGGAGGTGATCAAGGCGACAGGGGAATAAATACCTCCAGAATCCTGACCACAAGACAAGGGAGAGAGCTGTGAACTATTTAATAACGATAATAAATGCTCTGCCGCCCAAGTCCTTGACGAGGTACGATATCCATGTGCAAGGATATTGCATGGGCGTCGTAAGCCAGTGTACACCTCTACGGTAATCTGTTGGTTTTCCGGAGGATCAGATGCAGGGCTAAGATCTTCAGACGAGCAGAGCACATTTTCACTGGCTTTTACGCGCCAAATAACTTCTCCGGTGGGAGCACTCTGTAGCGCAATTGAGCAGAGTTTTGCATTCCAGTCGACTTCATAGCCCATATCCAGCTGAAGTTTGTCTCCGGTCCGGAGAAGTGATTCATGGTGCATGCAAGTCGTGAAGAGCATTGTGGCGGTGATTCATATGGTGTGAGGAAGCTGCCTGTGGACGTCATGAGAGGCGTTTCCATGTAGGTACACCTTTCCATTGACATTGAGGATGAATATATTACCGTAGGCGAACTAGCTGTTTTAATGACGCTCGACGTGGCTCCATGGAATCGCTCACCCTTATATGCGGACTCCTTGATATTCGCGCGATACAGTAGGGGTGATCCGAGGATTTCAAATCAGATACTGATCAAGAAAGGTCTATCGAATAAAATAGCATGCATGTGGTCGCCCAACATAGTCTATTGACTGTACAGCAATATGCACGAACACTTAAGACTCTCAGACCACCAGATGAAGTCGATAGCGTCATGCAAACATTCGATTTCAGATTCAGTGAGACTGCGCCTTGCACAGAGCTCTCAAAGGCATGGACTCTGAATGAGCCAAACACGAGCTGGAACAATAGTTACAAAGGAGTCTCTGATCGAATTTTGGCTGAAGGCCCATAGAAACAGAGTTCTAAGTAGCCAGACGGGGCGGATCGGGAGCGACTTAATCATGCTTGATTGCCTCATGAGCTGAGCATCCGACAGATATGACTGACTGCTGAGCCGAGGATTCATGCTGCGGCCGACTTCAAGAATGACAAAGGCGCTGCGGATTTTGCTCTGGACGGCATCTTTAACCTCAGTTATTTACGTTATCTGCCGAGGTGCGTTACTCATGCACTCATCGAATGCACTTCTTGGGTCAGAACGAAAGTTGGGAAAAGCCCTCTCATTGTTTGTCAGAAGATGCCTCTAGCGCTGCACCTGGGATCGGTTTAACATCGATGAATGTCAGGACTTCGGGCACGGTTTCTCGACAGAAATGAATTCACTTATGCACTCAGAAAGTGCTTTTGCAGTGCTAATCAACTTCGCCATCTTGGAAGGGAGGCTCTGACATCAGATTCTCGCTGCTCGCGCATCGGCTTTGATAGCAATATCCAGCCTACTTGGTCAACAATAATCTCAAGAGTTCAGACCATTAGGTTTCGTGATAAAAGCTGCTCCATGCATGCCTTCCCTTCTCCATATCGGTTCTTGTATGTTACTGTCAACACCGCCTTGACCATACCAGGATCTTCCCGATTCTGCCCAAATAGCATCGACCGATCGCCATTACCAGTTTGCATCGCTGCAAAGGCACGACAAATCTGGGCTTCGGTTGACGCCCAAGTGGCACTGTGGGTGAATCTGATAATATGCATTACCAAAACCACATAAATCTGGTAGCACAGCCAAGCGTATTGGATAGCTGATGGCATCCAAATGACGGAGCAAAGAAGGCCGATTGGAAAATAGCAGCCAAAAGCCACTACTATGGTGAATTGAATAAGTTCTCGGAATCGATCTCGTATTGGGTGGCCGTAGTGCCTGAAAAATTGCAGAACGACAGAAGGTCGACCTGTGATGAGCATGAAGCTGCCCTCGGATGATGGGCAAAGAATCTCAAAGTCTTGTACTGGCTCGCTGACGGTGGCTGCCAGATCCGGGAGACGAAGTGGTTCCCTATGTGGGCTCGACAAGGCACTGATCAGCCTGAGGAACAGTGGTGCCAGAAAGAAGAATGACCAGAACGTCCTCAACTTGACTGCTAGTCCAATCGCTAGACCGATCGCTGTCGCTTCAGTCGTAAATAGCGCCAAAATAATGCGCATTGTCGGAGTAGCGTTTGTCTCTGTGACCAAAGGTATGCTCGACCGCCGTTCTGTGGCGGTCGCAAGTGTCAATCTGAGATGACTTACAGCAACTTTGGCCCGACACGGTACAGGCGTTAGAATGGCTTTTTCTCCTTCTGCTCGTGCGGCCTGATTCGGGGTGACATCGGTGACCGGCATGGGAAGTCGCGAAAGTGCACCTACCCAAATGCAGTTGCGTATTGGCTCAGTGTGAGTTTCGGAAGCCTGGACATTGGCATGCATGATGTAGGACCAGTCCTTTTGGGAGAAGAATGAGGTTCCAAGCATATGGCCTTGTTGAGCTCCTTTGAACAAGCCGTATGCAAATGCTCTATCAAAGCAGGCTAGGGCCACTTTGTGCAAGGGTCCTCCCATCGGCAGCAAAAACGCTAACAATGGTACTGATTGTAAGGTGAATGCAGAATAGAAGCGCTGTGGCCACAGAAGGCGTTCGATAATTGCAGCAGTTGCTGCTTCTGCACCAACATAACCAAGTACAGCGCCAAATCCTCCGAAGACATTGGCGTCCATGAATTCAATCGCTCTTCCAGGCTGTGAAGTGTCGAAAAGAATGATTTGGCCGAAAAGCGACATGGGCGGTTAGATTTAGATGTGGCTTCTAAGAGTAATCGGCCACTGCGCTTTGCTATGTCTTCACAGTGGTAGTACTTGCTAATGCACGCTTATGCTTGCGAGAGTACTTTATCTTTAGACGTGTCCTCAGATTATGAGCGGTCAGGACGTTAGGCTGTGTATGCGGGGAGCTAAGCACAGCCGATGAGAAAAGTGGCTCGCCCTGCAGGTTAGGATTGGTGCCAAACCTAGACACTTGCAGATATTAATCATAGACAGGTTAACAACTGGCTGACGAAGGGAACAGCCCTGCTGTGGGATGCTTTGGCTTCGCCATCGACTCGTGCGCATTCGGGCAGAGCTTTTGGCAGAAAATACATGTCGTCCTCGATTAGGTAAGGTAGATACACTCAGTACAGTGAATATCATTTGCTAGCGAGTATGAAGGTCTCAGGCAGTTGAACGGATCATTAGACTTAGGCAAACGCCGGCGACGTTGGCGCAGAACGACAGAATCCCTTTCACTAACTTGCACAGCTACTCGAGCGAAGGAATAATTTACAACCGGCAGCCGGCGCTCTCGCAGATAGTTGGGGTCCAAGCGGGCCTCTGACGGAGATTTGGGTGACACTAGCGCTGGGCACCTATATATAGTACACACCCGTATTTCGTACGCCGTTGC